>JAHZNE010005913.1:0-54752 GCA_027744055.1 Callyntrura sp. NNG-2020
GAAAAAGCATAATTGATGTGCCCAAAAAAGCATAATTTGAAAGGCCTTAGTAATAATAAGTGTTCTATGATGTCGCCTGGTGTGTTGAGATGCGCTTACAAAGTTAACACTGCACGATTCTCATCTGGATTCTGAATTGTTGAACCTCGAACCATGATATGATGTGGGATTTTGGTAGAAGGAATTTCCTATCGAATACTTACAAAGTCAAATATAAGAGTGTGTTTTTTATTACAGTTTATTCGGAATTTAAAGACACGAATCTGCTTCTTTCTGAAGATTTGAAAGGACAAGGTGTTAAATAGTGAAAGCTAAAACTTTATTCACAAAAAAACGCTTTATTTGCCTCACTTTCTAATCTGTAACTAGCTATTATCTAGAGAATGAACGTTTTATGGCAATGCAGTTAAAATAAGAAGGAGAAAAAATTCCTGATATTTCAAATAATTATCGACGTGACCTTTTTCTATTAGTGGCTAAGCCTTTATGTTTATGGCTCCTTTGCTTTTACTTTCGACTATGTAGAGCTTTCGCTTTTCTGTTCCTGGTTTCAGTTCACGTTTTAAAATTTAAATTAAGCTTGTTCTTGGCAGTAAATTAAAGAGTGTATATTAATTGTTTTCTCTCTTTGCAGGTGGATAAATCAGAAATGAGACAAACGTCGCCAAGTTCTTCCACGCCTGATACCGAGCCGGCTGATATGTATCCACTTACTGACAGGTAAATTGAGTACTTGATACTTGACACATTTCATTTTTAACGGGATTATTTTAAACGACAGACAGATGCATACATACTTGATTCGACATTGCCATTGCAGTGGCATTGAATGTAAAGGGCAAGTGAATACGTTCCAAGTTATGCGAAACAGAAGGAAGCTAGAAATAAATTGCTAATTGGAACCGCATTGGCGAAATTTGGTACACATGCAGTTATTATGACTAATGATGTATGTCAGCATGGCTTAGTGTAAATGTAACCGTAACTTGGCAATGCACACAACATAAACAACTTGTTTACATTCCAACCAAAACTATTGTTATTTTTAGTTTAGTCCGTGACGAATGATAAAACATGATTCTTGAAGGTTTCGCCACTTAAAGTACGACACAAAACATGCTTTGGAGGAAAAGTCTGCATAAATACCGTCCGAATTCCGTTTTCATGTGGTAGGCTTCTTCCGATTCTTATAACGAGCGTATCAGGAGGAAAGTAGCATTGCAAATTTTTTTTATGCACAATGCATGATAAGCACAAATTCTTGCTATTTATATATTTCATAGGGCTCCTGATAAGATTAAACATTATAGGGGTTTCCTGAAGGAGAACACAGCATACATTTATCATCTATTGTGTGTCATGTGCAACTCTTGAGTCTTGAATTGGATATTACTATTAAGGGTCGACAGACCCTGAGCAATGACACCAAAAATGCGTGTAATCAACACATTCACGTATACAATGTTTAAATCCTTTTCAAAACTTCGAATAATTTTTCACGAACGTCCGTGAAGTGAGACCTTGGAGGTGTTTCGAATCATCTTCATAATATGCCCGGTCTTAAACGGCTTTTGCTGTGTGTCTCCAAGATGATTAAAGATTTAGTATGTTTTAGCTTCATTGTTGTCGGAATCGATTATCTACCACGAAAACCACCATCTATGGTAACTATCGACCCTTACTGACAACATGTTTGTGGTTTATTTCCCCTCAACAAAATGATAGCAAAGAGATAGGGAGTAAAGAGAATATAAAGACTGCAAATAATAATAACAGTAGTATCTATACGGCTGAGAAAAGAAGATGAAGAAAAACACGCTAAGGAGATTAAACAAACTTGATTGCCACATAAAACATGACGAAGCGTAACATACCGTAAATTCAATGACAATAACAGGGAACAAGCTCGGGCGGAAAAGTGATACGACTGGATGAATGAAGATTCCTTCGAATGAGTTGATAGAAGCATGAATTTCAATATTTTAGGAGCTTTTCATTGCAGAATAAATTTATCCAAAGGTATGTAGAGAGATATGTAGTATTGTTTGTAATAAAGCAGAAAAGAGAAATAAGACGACAAGTCATTGTGAAACGTTGAACGTCGTGAATGCAACATCCCCCTGCACTACTACTACTACTATCAACGGACATTGCTGTGATTTCATTTTGCATACTTTTTCCATAAACGGTCTCGTAGCTTCATCTATATAACTTTTGGTTTATCGTTATTTCATTTTACACGAGGGTTAACTCTCTACCTTCATCGTCGTCGTCGTCATCATCATCATCATCGTGATCGAGGTGCAATAATATGCTTATTTGAAATTACATAGAGGATAAAAAATAGCCAACCACAACAAGCGCGAGCGACAGCTGTGGTGGCGAAGACGATTGGCGATGGCAATAGTCACTGCTGGTGCTGTTGCTCCAACAAACTTTATAGCCTGGTGTGGTGCTCATAGGGAAAAGTCGTTACCCTCCGTATTCAGTATGTTGTCTCGGTCTTTCTTTTTTTTCGCTTATGTTAAATGTAAAACATAATGCTTGCGTGAGGAACTCTCTTTGGTATTTCTTGCCCAACAAGTTTTATTTCTCTTTGCCAGGGAGTTAATGATGATTCGTCGAACTTGTACATATGTATCATATAAGACACACACAGACAAGGCTGATTCATTTCATTTCACAAAGACGCAGACATAAAAACAAACACGTACATAATAATATATAAAAAGGAAAACAGATTTTGAACCTCAGAAAATGGTATAAACCTATGTATTTCATTCCTTTAAAACTGAACCCGTGGTCCGTTCATTTAGTTGGTGGTGCCTGCTACATCATTGTCGTCTCACTCGACTCTCCCTCTCCGTTCAAAATGACAGAGAGAAGAAAACGATAAACTTGTGTAAGAATGGCTGAAACGTTTGAATTACAATCCATTTCTGCGTGTTTCTCTCTCTCTCTCTCTCTCTCTCTCTCTTTCTCTCGGCCTCCAAACAATTTCCTCCATGCACGAGCTTATTTTGGTTCCCTTGCGAAAAAAAACTATAAAAATAATCGGATCAGGCCCGTTTCACAGTTTGGTTTATATTTTCAGAAATGAGGTAGTTACATGTGGGTAGGAAAAAAAATAAATGCTTTTGTTTCTTGTGAGAGAGAGGTACGATATGTGTAATAGTTGCGTGTACCTCCCTCTGACTATATAGATAACACAGCATTCTTCTCCGAGACAATTATGAGGGTTTCAATAACGACGGAAAGTACGTGTACTTTATTTCATCTGAAAATTACGGGGAGCAATGTTACAAGTATATCGGCCATTGCCAACTGCAGCAGCAACTCAAGTGGTTACGTAAAATATGATCTTTTGAAGCATAAAGCTAAAGAAAGAAGTAAAACTGGATTTCATTGTCCTCAGTAATGACAGCTGTAATGATGATGATGTAATGCGTAAAATGGGTGTTTTCTAGTCAAGCAAGTGAAGAGGGTCTCTCTCTCTGTCTGTCTGTGTGTATGTGTGTGTGTAGCCGGACGACCACTGTTGACTGCATCTGTATACGTTGCATGATCTCATAGCATCTCTCTTTCATTCTTTCCCTGACCGTCTGTCTGTAAGTAGGTAGTAGACAAACTGTTTGATTTACTCCTGTATTATTATTATGGTGAGCTAAATCATATCTCCCTACTAAATTATTCATGGTTCCTGAATTTCTCTGTTTGCCTTCGTTACTGTATTTATGCATAAAGGCTACTGGCTACTACTGCTAACTGCTGCTACTACCACTACCACCACCACCACTAACTGATGAAATGTTTATGCAAAAAATCACGAACAGGAAAAAAGACTTCTTGGTAGAGCCGATGCGAGTATCAGTGTAAGTGTAGGTACATACGACAGTAGCAAGCTATTTCCAGTTTTTGCATGTATTTTTTATATTCGTATGGTAATCGACCTGCAGTCACCAACTGACAAAAAATAGCTGCATTGTGTTTTTTACTCCTTTTATGACGATCATGCTCTTATCAGCTTCTGTTGTTCGCCTTGTGTGTGATTTTGATGAATCTTATTGTCAGTGCACCCTGCCGGCTGCCTGTTGGTTTACTTTGAAATTAACGGAAAGCGGATTACATGTTTTGCACAGAAATAAATAAGTTTCGGTGCCTCCTGAGCAAAGGCTTATGAAACTGAATATTTTTTTTGTTTCTCTCTTCATAAAACACTACTTCATGAACTGGTTGAATGTAAAAGTCATGCTGCAGAAGAAAAAAACCCTGAATGTACAAACGCTAAGATCAAGAAGAAGCTGCTGCTGCAGCAGCTGAATGAGTCAGGTTTGTAAAACTGTTTTAAATGAGAATCAGAGGTAACGGCACATATATTATTCGTCATAAAAACTGTCAGTCGGAAATAATCACTCACTTTCATTCCTTTGCTTATCCTGTTTTTCATAAGTAACCGCGTTGTTGTCGGATTTTTTTCATGAATTAAACCCTGACAAGAAAATGCAGAAAACCAAAGGTGGTCTTTTATAGATTACCTACGTACATGCATATACAGCTACACATATATCAAGCAGTACCACATGTTTGTTTATTTATGAACCATTACCTAACTACAGAGATATGCAGAATTTCTGCAATATAAAAGGGATTAATATTTTTTCTTTACGAGCAGTAATGACGCCTTACATCACAGCAATATATGGCAGTGATGAAGGTTGTTCCACAGACATGATGGGGAGATGTTCCTTGGAAATCCGCACGTTCAAATACCGATCCTGTTTACCGTCGTCATGTTTGCAACCATAAAATTAAATGACGTTACAAAAATGACGGTAAAAGGAGCGTGTAATTGCTTGAAAGTAAGGACGAAAACAGCAGCACATTTTTGTAAGAGGAATCGGAGTATACTTTTTGCCTTGAAGAAGCAGGTCGTTTAGACGTCGTTAAAAAATTTTTTCTTTATCCCTGTTTACAAGTAACTCTTCCCCTCTCGACGGATTATTATTTAAATTGTCAAGAGAGACTGTTTCTTGTGTAACGACAACTAGAGAGAATACCCACAAAAACTCAACTAGAATTGACAAAGGAACGAAAATTTTAAACTGTCATTGCTGCTGTTGCTGCTGCTAGAATGGTACATATCATATAGCTCACACCATCATTATTATCCTGCTATTATGATTCAGCTTCTTAAGAACTCGCTCACTCCGTCTTCGACTTGATTAAAAGGCTCACTTTTTATTGCAGTTTAAAAAAATGATCATGCAGCTGTAGTACCTGTTTTTCCCATGACAAATTTTTAATCCTCATGCTGAACAAAACCAAACTGTTTTGTGCTACGACGATGGCTAATATAGTACATTTTCATTTTACATTCTTCTCGGTCGTTCGTGATCGTGTGTTGTTCCTCTTCTTGTCAGGCTTTTTAAAAATTCGCTCACTTATTTATCCACTGCAGATTACTTCAAAGCCCATTATCTCTCTCTCTCTCTCTCCCGTCTCTTGTGCACAACAGAGAAACCACTACAGTTAGGGTAAATTTTATTTTATCAGGAGTACCAGGTAGGCAGTATGTAGTATTGTTGTTGTTCATAATATATCTTACCATGGTATGTTACACAAAGTAGGTGATGAATCTGTGCGTAGGTATGTGCCATGTACTAATAACTATGTAGGTATTACCTGCGCGGTGATTATGATTAAACTATGAACCCCTTACGAGCAACTTGTATATTATCTGTGCGTACAATTATGTAAGATGAATTTAATGGTTGCTCTAATAGAACTGAACAGATGAGCATGACAACTCGGTGAGACAAACGTTCGTTCGTTTGTAAAGTACAAAGTATCTCTGTAATTTGACTTTCATTTAATTCGAAGAAAATCGCAAAAAAAAGTGTTTTAGATGTTTATATCATGTAATCTGGGTATATGTACAAGGTATGCATTGCAGATCTACAAACTGATTAAAATTTGTTACATTACGTATTAGTCTTGAATCCCCCGAAGTTTGCCTACGGTGCTTATGAACTTCTCGCGTGATAAAATAAGAATGCAAAGGTTTACAAAGCCTGACGAGAAATTTCAGTTAATCCGAGAAGGGAAGTTATCTTCGCGGTTGGTGGTGTGCTATCGGCGATTACTGTGATCACTGCCATTTCATTTCTCAGATGCTTGACACTTCACTTCAGCAGAAATTTCAAACGAAAATTTTCTGAGAAGGGTTGTGCAAAGTATCATGCAGAGGGGACCGTGCCGGTGTTGTCGTCGCATTTTTAATGTTAGGTTTGTAATTCTCACAATTAGTTTTATTTCCAATCAGTCGGAGCGTTGTCGACTGTTAATCGTTTGTAAAACTGTAAAAACGAAAAGTCGGCACTTTTCGTATCGTGTGCAGTAAAAAAAAATAAAACGGGAAAGAAATTAAGGACCACTTATGTGTGCCTTACCGATTATTTATTGAAATCGTTGTGTCTGTCTGCTAACTCCATCCGGCCGCCATTACAGTAACTCGTAAAGTAAAATACTATTTATAATTATGTTTTCACATAGTTAGCACAAACGGGTTTGGAAAACAAGTCCCGTCAGTCCCGATGTCAACACTCAACTTCATTAAATAAACTATAAATTAAGAAGCTGGGTTGCAAGCAACACACAACATGTTGCAAAGGGCTAGAAGGTACGTGCACACGGGGACTAAACGTTAAATCTGAGGATCAAAATCAAGAGGTTATATTTTTCCTCGACTCTTAACGCAACCTCAGGTCTCAAATTTTCATTTTCAGCAATTAACTTGCACTTACAGACCTTTCACATACATTATGTTGGTATGACAATGACTTCGTATTGACAAGAAGGGATTCAACGAATCCCACCTGAGGACAACTCCAAGGGTCAAAATCGACATTTAAGAGGGCACCTTTTTACAACGTTTACAACGATTTATTCAATTGTCCTCTGTGTAATTTGTTAATAGCATGTTTATTACCATTGTTATAGCCTCGTCTTCAGTGACACAACTGATAATTTTGCAGCTTCTCTTTTGATGCCCGTCTCTTCTCGTCTTAAAAATAACAAGTAATCAACTCGTTGTCACTCAAAGAAAAATTCAAAGTTTAATAGTTACTTAAGTGCTAACTTTTATCGTTTCCTGACAATCCGCACGGTGATACTAGAGTGACCTTGTCATAAGGTGATGGTGTTCAACTTGAAAAATACTGTGGCGCATTTGAAAACAATAGAAAAATGTGATTTCTTTTGTCAAACGTTTTCCGGCAGATTAGGGATAATAGTAGTAATTGAGAAAAACAGATCATCATAAGTAGTCACTTGACGTGCGAACGTTTTCATCTGCGCAGCAACTAATTTATTTAAAGGAACATCCTCTTTGTTTCCCTCTCCGTTTGACGTGAACACATTGTCAAGTTATTTTGTTCATTGTGACAGGAACTATTATGGGCTTCTGTGCATTCGCATTTTATACGTGGTTATTTCCCTTCATGTCCGCAGAAAAGCTGTCACTAGGGTTGTCAACTCGTTTTGTCACTTCAGCTTCGTATCTTCATTTCATCAAGAGAGCGATGCAACATTTCGTTTTACTCTGCTTCTGTATCCGCAAGCTTTACAATGCGTCAACAATCGACCTGTCGAAAGTAATACACAGAAACCTTCGCTTTTATAAATCACTTTTTAACCGCACACCTCTCTGCAGTAATGAATTGGGATTAAAGTTAATCTACAGTTAAAACTATTATCCCGACATAAATAAGCAATATATATACGAATCTCTCTCTCTCTCTCTCCCTGACTTGTCCATTTTCCCTCTTATCCGACGTACATTCTTGGCTGTTTGTGCGTGTATTGCTTTCGTACCTGCCGCCTGTAATTGTAGAGTTGAAGTACAAACAGTGATTATTCTATCGAACTGAAGGGAAAAAATGCGACTGTAAAAAAGAATGAAGTCTCAACTCTCAACTCAGCATAGGTTCTTACAGTTCTTTGAGGGCAGACAATGGTACACATGTTCTGATTTGCTGTAACCTCCGGTCTGATAAATGTTTCATTCATAAACTTTTGCACAGTTATTCATACAGAACGAGCGAGCTTGTGATTGCTCTCGTGAGTGCGTGCGCATGAGTATATAATATTTTGTGAATTCATATTACGGGGACTCGCGTGGACAACTCTTGCTTTAGTACCCTAAAATGTCTGACATCAGCACCCTGCCATCCTACGTCGGCATGACTTTAAGGCGAAGCATTTACTAAAATATTGTTTAAAGTTAAATTTTCTATTATTTCTATAGTTCCAAGTAATTTCGTAACTCCAAACAAAACGTGCCGTATTTTTCTAGCGAACGCGAAGTTGCACAGCAGATATTTGATATTTATGAATGGCATTATGATAAAATTGGAAGAATGTGATAATACGACAGGAAGTGTTTAATGGTTCTTTGTTGTATTTCCAGTTTCATACGATTAATCGTCACAGTCACAGTTAAAAGCTAATAAAAAAATAGGAAAATACGTGACTCAGATTTTAAAAGTTTATTTTTCTTGGTTGATATTAATAGTGAAACCTTTTTACAGCGTTTTAGAAGGAGCTATTAATCCTGCCATTGACGTACTTAAGTAGCGTCAGACACTCGCTGGTGTTAAATGGACAACAATGATATGCTACATGTCTTTAAAAAGTAGTATTTGTTGAGTCTGTAAAACTTAAGTCATACGGCGACGACGACAGCCTGCTCTTTTTATTATTACCTATTGCACTATTTGTGACGTGATTCCGCTAAACAATACAGCATTTGTCCTTCGATTCCTCAGCAGTAGCGACATTCAAACCTTCAAATTCCATTCATTTCAGAATAAAAACTCATTTCGTTGTAACATCATTTTATGATGATAACACAATATAAAAATGAGTGGACAAAAACTTAAGGCATGCCTATACACAATTATAAGTTGCAAAGTATATATTCCCTATTGTTATAAGCTTTTGAGGTGTTTCATGTTCTAATCAAATGCCAATGCATAATATATGAACGTAAATAATAAATACATGTTGTATGAAAGTGTGTACTGTCGAACAATCTAAAAGCGCTCTTTAATGCCCTTACATTCGTCGTTATCCCTGTTACCATCGACATTCCTGTGTCATGCAGTGTGGCTGATAATGCACTCCAATATCGTGATGATGACATGTGGTACATTTTTTAAATCTTGCCAACCAAAACTTTCCTAAATAACCGTGAATGATTGGTGGTGCTCTCCTCTCTGTATGTAAATCTGCCTTCCTTGAGCTGATCTGCAATGAACAGATGTAAAATAGACCGAATCGTCGTAAAAAGGAGACATTCATAATTAGACGGTTGCTCTGCAGACAGCGCGAATACTCCAACAAACGAGTGTCTTTGTTTAAAAGTCAATGAGAACTCAATTTGATATTTATTAAAAATAGGAAAAAAATCAACGCGGAAAGTAAATGGTGCTTTTAATGCATCTCAGGCTCGGCTTCCTTTTTCATTTCAGCTGTTTCTAAAACATTGTTCACTTTGTATTCTGCTGAAATCCCATCTTTCCTATATCTAGGTCCATCTGCAAAACGTGTGGCTCGTGTCGTGTCTTGGCTTTTAAGTTTTTTTCTTGAAGAGAGCAGATGTGAAAGAAATGAGGCTCTTGCACGAGCCCATTTTACAAGGGAATTTAAACGACGTACGTGTGTGTCAGGTAGAGGAGCATTAGGAGCCAGAGCAGCGGCAGACAAGCAAAAATATTTTGTCTTACCAAGGAAATAAAATATACTTCTTTCTGCTCCTCTCTTCAATGTTCTTTGTTGTGCTGAATAGTAATGTAATCCTTCGTCGTCAGTCCCCGTTCCCGACCCACCGACCATCATTCTATTACTCCATCTATTACGGCCGCATGCTGCTGCCCCTAGCTTCTCTTTAGAATTCCAGTTAAAAGGACGGGGGATAATATTCCTTTCTGGCAGTCGACATGTGTGATGGTTACTGGTGGTGGTGAGGTGAACATATTGCAGAGGGAGATAAAACTTGCTTTTTGTTCAATCTTGTATTTATGTAAGAAACTATACTCTCATTAAATGAACGATAATGACGAGGACGGTGAGCAGATGGATACGATACGAGTAAATATGTGGCCCAAGATCAGTGTCAGGGCAGGAAATGAAAAATAAACTACATAAATGATACGGTGCATGAGAGGGAGAGAGAGAGACGAGCAAAAAAGCATGGGCAGGAAAGGAAAGCAAGTTTTTTAAAAAATGTAGTAATATCTTCTTCACTGCTTCACCGCTTTATTATTATTATTGTTATTACTATTATGACTCACAGCTGCCTGTCTGATGATGTCGATGGTGATAGGTTGGAAAAAAGTGAAGTGGCACACGTACAAACGTACTTTTATTCTTATTTCTGGTGGTGAGGAGACTGTTGTGAAGGAGCATATTTTTTTTTATAAAATATGATGTGGCAACTCTTGACCGCATATTTACATTTGTCGGTCCCCCTCACTAATCATTCTTCAGCCGGGCAGCAGGCCGTAATAATATTAGAGGGACGCTCTTGTGCGACTCAAAAAGTAGACTTGTAGGCACATATGGCTCAATTCATTTTCTAAATTGTTCAACAACGCGCCTTATTTCCAACGAGGTGACTGCTACATTGTGTAACATTGTGTGTGTATGTGTGTACGTGTTAGGAACTTTTCTCAATGTGACGAAACGGTGAAACTGGGTGTGCAAAAGTCGTCAAAGCTCGCGGAGGAAACCTTTTTTGCTGATATTTTGCCAACTGACGCTCCTCGTAGAATGGCAAAGTATTATTATTAACGTTTGTTCAATAATACACACGTAATTTAAATAGTGCGATTCACTTTTGGGCATATCTAAAACATCTATCTATATTAATAATAATGATGATGACTGCCTGACTGAGTACTGATCATCACGAGCAGTGTGTATATATAACTCTTCAGTGCTCTACATCATAATCATAACTGTAAGTAAGTGGTAGTAGTCGATTGTGTATTAACACTACACGTAAATGTGCCGTTGTGAATTGTGAATGTATTGGTTGCATGGCGTTGGCGTCATTTTTAGTGACAGTATTTTTGACGAAATTATCAGTGCATCTGGTAAAAGTAAGCACATACATACGTCTGAAATTTGCGATAAAGATTCTCACAAGTGACGATATTCTTCATTCACCTTTTTAGTGTCTCTCTCTCTCTCTCGCTCTCTCTCTCCCCAAGTAAACTGCACAAGTCTATTTTTATGACTTGTTGTGAACGCGCAAATATAAAAGCTGCATGGTCGTTATTATAATGTGCTTCGTGTATTTGATGTTTTCTGCATTCCAATTCCTAACGCAAACTGCATTGCCACCACCACTGCCGCCGCCGTCATCACCTTCAGCACGTTGATGATGGTCGATATTGCTTTTTTATTTTTAAAACTAAAAACAGAAATGATGTATAAAGCGTTGGTCGCCAGAGCTCCAACTTCTGCCTGAACGCATATTATAAAATTCGTTACGAGTATTTAAACGTTTGACTTCATTTTCTGTTTTGAGGACCTACAGTGAATACGTTTTATCGCCTGGTGCGGTCGGTGGTGGCTTTTCCGAAGGAGGAATAAATCTGTTTATGATGTATGTTGTGTAGGTGCCGTGTGTGATCGTCGTCGTCGTAATACACTCCATCGCATACAAACGTGTGTAACGCTTTATTGTGCGAGAGAGGAGAGTGGTGGTTTTAATTTTTTACTGCAACTTATAATAATAACATCCTCCTTTTGACTTTCTGCCTCGTCTATATGCATACCTCGTACAATACAAGATAAATATTAGTTTACTGTTTCCTCACTACTAGGTATGTTAGCTGAGACAGATGAATATTTTGATGCTCGCTGAAAATTAGTCAGTTTTGGCAGACGCCACTGTACCACGGTGTGGTTTCTTCTCGTCTCTCTCGACTCGATAGACTTCTTACTATAATTGAGTTTTGGGACTGCTTAAATGTTTTGATGATAAGATAATAAATATTAGACCTGACTCGAACTAAACGGCTCCCAGTACTACGACTACTTATAAAGCTACTCCTCACAATTAATGGACTTAAGTGTACGCGAGCTCAACACGCTTGTTTCACTTTTGTCTGAAGTTTGAACGAAAAAAGAGTGCAAAAATACTAATGGACGAGCAAAGGAAGTGATAAAAGTGTAAGTTTGGTATTTAATATTTTTGGCAGCCATAACAACTCAAAAGTTGTGTGCTACTTTCAGGATACTACTACGTTGATAAGATAAACGTAAAGTGTTTTTTTTTCTTAAGAAATCGGCAAAAGAAAGCTCCATTTTGTAGCTTCATTCATTTTTGTTTTTTATACTCGCGCCCAAGTTCTTAAAACTGTCCAATACGGCGGCAACAGTGTTAACAAGAGATTGTATTGAACCACATGACGGAATCGAATTGAGTGCACTCCAAAAGAAGGGTCAATGGAAAATCTGGATGAAAATAAAATTTCGCGTAATTTATCTGAAGACTTGACATCCGTCCAAGTTTACACGCACCCGCCACTTAATTGGTACCAGAGTTTAGAATTGTGTTACTCCGAAGTCAACACGCCGCATCATACAAATTGACCGCGCAACAAAAAAAACTTCGTGCAAATAGTCGCTTAAGTGTTTTCAGAAAAGTTTGTTTTAAAAGTGTAAACATGTCATTAACATATTCCTCCCCGTATTATCAATATCAGCATCAAGGAAGCTACAGGAGCCCTTACCTCAGGTAGTCATCATATGCACAATGCACGACACATGTTTGTCTTTAAAAATTCATTATAATAACTTGGCTACACTGATGCGTCTAACTGTATGACTAATCTGACCTACCTTTCCGTCTTTCACATACGTTGACCAAATTTACGTTAAATATTTCAACCAAGATTGCTATCAATTAGTCAATGCCAAAAGTCTCGCACAGCGTTTGTCGATGTCCCCTGCCTGAGGACTTTTATTCGTTACCCGACAAATAGTACTGAAACAAAGTGGTTGTTATATGCCGTCCTTCGTCCCCTATGGACGTTACGTCGCATAGACGTATTTACCTACTTATTATTACTTCATTATCAAACTGCCACTTCATAAAAAAGTCAACAGGTTGCACTCCTGCCTTTGACCATACTTTTTTTGTCCGCCGTTTATTCAAACATACCTTACGCTCTGTTTTATTCCCGTATATTGGCAGCCGACCATCATCATATCATCATATTAATACTTCAATTACTTCAAATACATACCTACCCGCACCTCTGCCTATTATTATTGTTGGCAAACAGTTGCCTTTTGCAGAGTAGCTTAATGTATAAACTTAAAATGAGCGCCTTGCTCTCCCTCTCTCTCTCTGTAGACATGTTCCTTCGAATAAGAGCATTTAGGGTAGAAACGATAGAGTGCAGATTGTTTGCTCGTCTTTATGTTTTTAAGAGCACTGGCACTGAGCACAACGAATGTTGACAAAAAAAGAAGACTGGGTGTATTCTAGGCCCATTCAATACTTCCCTAGTTGGACGTGCGCATGGTTTATTGTTATATATTGACAGATCCCACCTTATTTTTTTGTGATACCATTTTACATCAATTTTTCATGGTGGTGATGGTGAGTGATGATGATAATTCCATCATCACACTAGGCTGTCCCTTGTCTCTCTCTCTCTCTCTCTCCTGCTAAAAGCTGCTCGGCTTGCGAATGTTACAGTAACATAATGTAATAAAGCTGTTTTTGTGTGCATATGCCGTATGGTTTGGTACGGAACTAAAATGAACTCTCACCTTGATCTCTTAAGATAATCACTTTTTTGAATGAAGGGATGGTAGGCTTCTTGTAAACATGGATATTTTTGTTTTTAGGCGGGCATATTAAATTGTTTTCATTTTTCTACTGGTATTTATAATGATCCTCCGCCGACATATGGGATTTATATGACTGACGTGGCTGTTGTTGCTGTTGAGGCTTTCAGAGCAATAAAAAAATTCCTAGAACCAACTCTCGTCTTGTCATGTCCTATCATAATTCACGTTTGTATCTCTAAAAAAAACAAACGCCCTGAGTGAGCCCAGAGATGCGTTACTTATTTGCGACATTTGCGTGTTCCGCATAGCGAACGAAACATCGATCATCGTCGTCATCATCATAGGAGCGTAGCACGTCGTTGTTATTTTTGCTATAGATATTTCGTGTTTACCATATTATTGCCACATTGCAAATTCGTGTTTTATAGCTTGCCGTACGGTACAGCACGACTGTGTAGTTTCGCTTTTATTGGGATGGAAACGTGAAAGCCACGCTGAAATTGTCTACTGACCTTTGATTGGAAATAATAAAACGTCTCATAAAACTTAACTGCGTGAGCGAATAGTTAAGATATTATTCGTTTCTGGCGTAGATGATGGTGGTGTGGTAGTAGTAGTTGGTTTTCCTAATTGTCAGCGTGGTAGTAAATATGTCTGTAAAACCTATGTACTACCTATTTGTCTATGTGTGTCTAGTTTGAAAGCGTGGAAAAAATGTGTTTGTGTGTGTGCGTCTTTAAATACTCGGCATGTCTGCGTCTATGTCATTTTTAATAATAAGTTTTAATTGCATTTAATGTGAGAATCCGAGTCTTTAATTACCCACCCTTTCTCTCACTAGTGACGGCGTTAAAAAGTTAAATACCTCAGCTGCAATGCGAAATTCATCGTCTAAGTGTCAATTGTGTGAAATCATGCTTTGTGCGTGTTTTTATTGGAGGTAATAGTGATGGCATTCATATTTGTGTAGTGTAAATGCATTGATCGTTATTGTTATTGGTTTTAACCAAGTTTACATACACATCCGGTGTTTACATAGCGAAAAGGTCAACTGCAATTAAAAATGAAAGTAAAATAGTTATTACTGTTTTATAGTAATTTCCCTTTTTCATTATAGTATACAGTCTAACGATTACTCATTATATCACCGTTCCTATGCGTAATAGCAAAAACTCAAACGAAGGATCATTTTATTACTGTGCCAGATGTCTTCAAGACGAAAAAAAAAACTTTTATAACCACTAACTGCTTAGAATTTAAATTAGGTAGACTTTATATACTCTTGTAGTGGGCCGGCCGTAAATGTGGCCCCGTTTTATGCATGCTGATTCAAGAATGGAAGTATGAAAAATTGAAAAATATATCTTATGAGGTCGTCTACATAAATATAAGACTGGGTCAAAACTCCGTTTGGCTCATTGCAACATTAATGATACATGCGATTTTTTTCATCGCATTTAAATCACTGCCCTGTTTCTCTGCGTCGGTCGGTCGATACACAAGTTTGCATTGATCTAATGAACCCAGCCTTTCTGTCAAAGTAGTTAAGCATCCATTTGATGCGAGGTGTTAGGTGTTGCTGAAAAAAATCAAAAACTGTCGTTGCGCTACTTCCGTAAATTATCAGTATTGATTGATGGACTGTGAACCCACGAATTAAAAAATGCAGGTATGGAGTGATTAATAATAATGGGCATCGAACACGACAGAAATGTGCAACAATAATAACACACATTTTGTATATGAAGGAATAGTAGGTACTACTAAGGAAACAACACTTACTTACTTGTTAGTATTTTAAGTATCAAAGATGTTATTATTGCCTTGCTTATGATGATGGAGTTGCACAGCACTCATTTTTTTTGTTGCGTGTAGCACAAAACGGATTGCCAGCCAACGCCGTAAATAAAAATAGGGTGCTTTTGGCAACGTTCATTGTCAGAAAAGTTCAAATGTGCAGCAGATGAGATTTAGCTTACAACCATTTAATACATATCATAATCCCATTATCGTATAATTTGTGCAATGGGCGTAATATTGTTTTTACGATTTTATGAGCACATATTATGGTTTTCAACATTTTCTGTATAATATTGTCGATTGTCATGTCAGGTTGTGTGTGTGTCTGTCTATATCGTGTAATCGTAGAGAACAAAGTACGGTGATGATAACAAAGTGTGATTTTGTTTTCAGTGCTCGTCTGGCGTACATGTCTAAGTATTTGCCTCATCTGGTGAATAGAGACTCAACTTCGCCTTCCTCGACAACTTGGCCAAGCAACAGTAACGCAAAACTGCCGCCAGGTGGCACCACTCTCAACAATGGCACATCTACACCAGTCACGCAAGAGCCTGCACCCATTCCCCCTGAGCGGCCTCCCAAGAAACCACATTTGAGAAACCTTGCGCAGCAGGTACTATATCGTTTCAATCAGGTTTTTTTATTTGCAAATAATGAATAGTTCACTTTGCAGATATTAGTTAGTACATATGCTTTTTTCGATGCTTTATAAAATCCATCCATGCATGAAACTTTAAATTTTGCATGAAATGGGTTTTCAAAAAACATGTCATGTCAAAAGATGCGATATACAACAGGTCCAATATGAACTCATATATTGCTCTCCTCCGTAACAGGCACACGAAGACAGCAAAGATTCAAAACCACCTCCACCTTTGCCCAGAGCTCCAGTGCGTCCTCCTACACTGTTAAATAATGGCGCCACAAAATCAGGGAATAATAATAATCTGCCAAGTGGTCCTCCACCCATACCCAGCAAACCCGTCTTGCCAGTATCAAGTAGTGGCCTAGGAATCACAAGAAGTCCCTCACCAGATGAACTGCCCCCTCCTCCTCCGCCTCCTCCCACTGAAGATATGGAGGTCCTTATTAATGATGAACCACTTCCTCCACCGCCTACTGTAAGCGAAGTGGATGTTCTTTTTGGCTCACGAACACGCTCTGTGACAGGCCTGTAAGTATACTTACCGTTTTTCCGTGTCTATGAAAAATGAACAGGAAATACATAACTTTGCCCGCCTGCTTGTCTTAATTCGTGTTCCAATTTTCCGCTCCTACATACTCACGCATATATGCATAACACGATTTGTTATAATTGTCATATCTTGGAATGTGGGCATTTACCTCTTACGTGCATCAAAAGTCTGTTACGAAAAAAACTTTAAATGGCGTATCATTATTGTTGGCGCATCTGGATCATCGCCGGTTCCTCCTTTTCTGATGACGGCTGATAAACCTATTGTTTTTCATAAATGGCGCTATTGCACTACTCGATCTGCATGATTTCATGGTTGGCATATGGTGTTCGGCGCTCGCTTCATTTATCATTCGTGTACTGTCCTGAGGAAAGCGAATGCCGACACTTATTTCTGTGCTATTGCGATTCAGTTTCAAGCAAATACACTATTAATGACGGTATACTTTTAGTTGAAAAAAATATACACTTGAAGTCTTTAAAACGTTACCATTACAATACTGTGTCAAGTTTATCTACAACTTGTGATACGCCATAAATAAAGCAAAAACGAGTCTTCAATGAATTTTTTGACGTTCCCACCATTTTGCGTCAAGTTTCCTACTGCCAGTTGTCGTAATGAAATTACAGGATACAATATTCCCTTAATGTGTAATTGAATTGGGCCAATGTTCTGAAACATTTTTGCGCTTAACTATTGACGTATCTATACAGCATCGTTTCCTCCTCCGCACTTTCGTTAGCGTGCTTTTTGATGCGATAACCACAAACTTGCGACAGTAATAAAGATAAAGAAGAGCAATTTGTCTTAGTTGTTTTCCTTTGATCTAACGCAAAAAGTAATTCGGTGTTAGTTTATTCAAAATATATTTCTGTTTAACACTCAGTATATTTTTTCTAGCTTCAAAGACGTACGTATTATATGCTGTAAATTACTCTTGGCGGCGCTGCAAGCTCAGTTTCTCATAAAAAAAGGAATTATTGCTACTTCTATGAAATAATTTAGCGTCACTAATAATACAAGATGCATAACGTATAACACGTGAACTGATGGTTTAAACCATTGATGTAGTTGGGGTAAAATGAGAATGCTTATTTATTCGAAGGATCACAAGCAGCTACAAATTTTCCAAGTTATTAAGTTTCAGTTGAAACGTGACACCTCCTTATGACTCTGACTCTCACATGATGAGCAGATTATTTACTCTACTGGCACCCACTTCATTTGAATCATACGTACACGTAACTATGAAATTGATAGCCTTAATAACTGTCCAATTTCAGTTATTTTTTTTCTGCAAAATGCGTCTTTGCAAACTTAATCCATGTCCCGTTTTGAAACCAAGTCAATTTTCTTGTCTGTCATTTTTGTTCTTGTTTTATTTTAATTTGAATACTCCCTTCCTTCGTATAAAATGTAGGCACTTGACTCTTGAGTTATGAGCGGATGCCCACCTATAAACAAAAAAGTGGGTCATCTACCCTACTTATGTTTTTCCTGCATTGCCATTTTATGCAAACATTCAATTTTCGTAGATGTTTGGCTCACACACTGCGCGCAGGCATATACACATATGTACCTTTATTTTTAATTGGCCAGAAAATAAAACGCCAGATGAGTAATCGCTAGTCACAAACAATTCTGGTTACTTATCAAGACGTATATGTACATATTTTTTTAAACTTTTCACTATTGATTAGCTGTTTTATTTATTGAAACGCCAACAGCAAACATACCATATTAAGAAAACACGGATCTGGATAGACCGTCCAGAAATACGCTATCAGAAGCAGATAAACGAAATTTGGTATAGCATGACGTCACTAATCAAATTATAAATTTATTGCTGGTCTGGCCTACCCCATCCGTATTATTTGTTAAGGCATCCGTGTATTTTCTCTGTTACCTTTCGTGTGACATCAAACGTGGGCGCTGCTGCGCCGAGCACAAAGGAATTGTCTGGCGCAGTAAATTGTGTCCCTAATAAATTTTATTATAGCCGGATGCATTATCATTTCGCATTACTCTGAATTTTCTCTTTGGCTTGCTCTCACTCTACCAAGAAATGCCTAGTAAGGATTCCAACCATAATTTCTGTCGTTCGTGACTGTGACCTTTACTTGGGTTAGAGTTGGGTTTTTATATGCATTTTGCTTTACTTCCTCTTCCTGCACACCAGATAGCTAAAACAGCAGAGCAACATAGTACTTTTGAAATAATTTTTTTTGCGCGTTGGTACGACCCCGCGCAGTCAAGTTGAAAAATATTTTGGTGAAACTTAAACCTCCGCCTTTCAATAACTTCACCTTCAAAAAACGTTCTGGGAACTACTGGGAACCTTTCCTTATCTGCGCTATGCGAAGGTTCACTTTGCATATTGTTGCAGTAAAAAATTGAATGTGCGCAGTTTTGGGTCCCTGACAATCAATTAAAGGATATATATATTTCATGTTGCTCATTCATTTCGGTAGTTTTCTCTTAAAAAGTGTGATTAATTGAAGGATACTCCCACAAAAGAACAGAAAAGAAACTCATTCATGTTTCCCTTCAGTTTTGATCCTTTACACTTTCAATATCACTTCTGACGTCGAGTAGTGCCAGCCAACCAACCCACGACAAGCAGGATTGCATGAATGCTTCTCAATGTTGTCACTGTTCACTGTAAGGGTTGGGGTTGCTGGCTGAAAAAATTGATCAAAAGAATTCTCATCGCACTAAATATTTTACAGAGATATTAAATAAGTATCCTCGCTTCACTGGGTAACAAACATCAAAAGTGAGCATGTCTTATGATGATTGGTTGTACCGTCAAATAAATAGTTGTATTTGAAGTCAAGACTGAGCTGCATTTTTGCCTTCAATACTCTATGGACCAAATATTTTTCATGTTCTTTTTATGCATTTTTCGCATGTGTGACACGACTTTATGCATGTTACCTTGAAAAAAAAAGATTGCGATGGTTCAGTTAAGTCAGCCAGAAAGTATATCTTTGCTCAATCAGCGTGATATTTTTGTATAATACTTGAACATGTAGGTACACCATTTCACTGAAAATTGCTAGAGCTTGTCTGTACGACCACGAACGAAAGAGTATGCAAAATACAAACCGCTATTAGTTAGTTGACTTCTACAATTCAGTAAGAAATAGAAAATAGAGCATAGCAAGCAAACCTTTTTTTTTCAAGATTGTATTTCAGGATCGATGACAAAAAATATACTCCTACTCCTGCTGCTGGTGTATAAAGGCTGGTGTAGCAGATATAAGAAAATGTAAAAACAAAATAAAACAGTGACAATGAATAAAAGCGTAATTTAAGTCTTGTTCAGTTGAAATAGAAGTAGAACTATCTTATTAGCTATTTTTTTAATATTGCATACTTGATTGAAGGAACATCGGCAGTGTTACTCCTTTCTCGAATAAAAAATTCCTGTCCACATCATCAGTCAGCATCACTATACCCTCACCACCACCACTTTTTGCTTTACGCTAGAAAGAAGAATTATATTGTTGAAAAAAGTTTCGGTATGGGCTGTTCAGTAGGTTTAGCACCCAAATTCGAAAGAAATTTAAAATTACTTGATTATTTTTTATGGTACCAACAAGGCTTTGCAAAGGCATTTAAAGATGTTGTTTTAACTTTATTAGCATAGCGTACAGTACCTA
Source organism: Callyntrura sp. NNG-2020 (assembly GCA_027744055.1). Taxonomy (NCBI): domain Eukaryota; kingdom Metazoa; phylum Arthropoda; class Collembola; order Entomobryomorpha; family Paronellidae; genus Callyntrura; species Callyntrura sp. NNG-2020. The sequence goes on from JAHZNE010005913.1 coordinate 20,534, forward strand.
CTTGATAGTATTAAGGTGCCATCGCTGCATAAATACAAGGTTACTTACGACGTTTGAAAACCGTCAAATTGTCCATAATTTATGACAAAAAAACTTAATTTTCCCCCATTTTTCAATTTGAGTATTTTTTTAATTTATTTTTTATAAATTTATACTATAAGGAATAAATACGTTTGCACAGTGTTTGTATATTGTTATTGTATGAAGATGAAGTTTGACGTAAGCAAACTCAACGCATACACAAGGACACAAAAATACGGAAACTATTTTTAGACAAAGAAAAAAAAATTCATTATCTTATCTTCTACTACCGTCCGGCTTATCAGATTTGAGTGCTCAATCTACCGGACACCCCTTATGCGCCTGTGTTGACGCTCTTTTGTCAAACCAAGACTTTGTTATGCCACGTTTCTTTGCACGATAAAATAAAGAATATATATGGGATGGGAATCGAGGTACATAGTTTCAAGTCTATTCTCATTCTCAGTTTCACACAAACACTGTCTGCTTTGTCATTTTTATCATATCGTCATTGTTCGCTCGCCTTTGCAACTACAACAGCAACAAAATGCAGAAACGCAACGGTGCAACATGCAGTGTTGATGCGTATTGTTAAGTCGATTCTCTCAGCATATCATCTTTTTATTGCTCCATTGCTTCTTTGTTGGGCAGCAGCATTTTTTATTATGTCGCGGTGTGGAAGCATCCAAACAGATCATAAGACCCTGTCACCCTATACTATTTGCAGTTTCACATTTTCCTTTTGATCATTTACGTACTTGTTGGTTGTTATCAAGGGATTTGTAACGACAGTTACCACCGAGTCACGACAAGATTCGACATCAGATCTGGGTCATCTGCTGTTTTCGTCGTTTCATAGAACGAAATTGGTTGCGTAAATAAATGCTCTTTTGCAAGTTGTACTTGATTATTTGGGAAAGATGAGCCGATCATAAAAAAATATGCTTCATGAATGACTACACAGCTGTTATTTTGAGGGTTCAACAAGGTGATATTGTGGAAAGCACAACAACGATTTTTAAAAAATCGTCGCATATATGTAGCATTATTAAAGCAGTGATGATATTAACTGTTACGAACACCGCAGAGCAATTCTGCAAGCTTTTTACATGGGAATGATTTGACAACCTGCACTATATTTAATAGGCGTACCACTGAACCTTCTTAAAAAATAATATCATTCCTCGTGGTGCATTTACTTACTACGATAAGTTCAGTGGATCTTTGTGGCAAAAATTGATATTAAATATTATATTTATCGGTATGTGCAGTTTTGTAGTGCGATGAATGCCGTGATGCAACTACACCAACAGCTGCATTTTACATTCTTTTGAGTAAAGTAGGTCTTATGCACGTCACCAAGGTAGTAATTGCATCTCTCTCTCTCTCTCTCTAAATGGCGTTGCTACTGCAGTATAATCATTTAAACCGTTACCAGTACATGTCAGTGCACGCTTCTCTTTACAATTTACAAATTCCAATAATTTGATAGGCATGATAGTTTTTAAAGAGTCATTAGTTTGCATTGCAATTTAATGTAATTTTCGGTAAAATTCGTCGTACTCCCGACAATTTAAACCTAACATTGACGTTGAAATGTACGTGACTTGCTCCCACCCAGCTAGTTCGTTAATGCTGAATTTATCAACGGCCGTGGATGTCTTATCGTAATTGTTGAGCACAACCCTGAGACTTCCCACTAGTTAAATGTAATGAAAACTTTAAGGGAGCATCACCGTAGTATTATGGTACCATTAGTGGAATTGCTCTTTTACCACGCATTCAAGTAGTTAGTTATACACGCAGTAAGAACAATGGTCGACCAAACAAGGCATAAATAAATATTAGGTGTATCTATTTGACTGTAAAGTGGCTTATCTATTTGGCAAACACTCACCACACACATTTTGCGTCGGTTGAACTTGGTTTGTAGCTTTAGTCCGAACTCACACACAAACACAAACACTCTTTACTATTGTTATTTGGTATGTGTGCAATCACAAATGTTATCCCTTTTCAGGCAAAATAGATGTTTTCCGTTTCCCAAGGCTGTTCTGTACTGATAATCAAAACAATTATTACAATTCACCTGCATACGCAAAACTTGCATTGGAGCTTTTGTTTATTGACAGCAGAGCTTTGCGAACGCCTACGCATTATTTTTAGAATTGTAACGAGATCTGCGCTTTGTTAGTTTAGCATGTATGTGCAAAGAAGGACATCGTTTTAATTGTCTCACTATCAGTTAAATAAGGAGATAATTAATTCATTATGCGTATACCAGCACGCCGCGGTATATCTACTAAAATACCGCTATCTTTTTGCAGTCATTTTAGTCTTTTGGCATCACATATTAGCTATAAAATAAATGTATTCACATCTTTTGTAAATCCGTTTTATGCACGGAACATATATTATGAAGACGAAGAAGCAACGCAACGTCCCTAACAATGAGATAATATGAGCTGATATGTTTATCATTTCTTCTGGCCGTCATTAAAAATTGACAAATGCACCAAGCATTCAGCATTTTGATGTAGGTTGAGCTTGGAATTTGTGAAAATTGCATATCCTCACTATGTGGATAATTGTTCCAGCGTGCAGAAAATATAACTTTTATGATTCCAAAGTCTTCTTTACATTAGTTAGTGTCTTTGTATTAATAATACAAAATGACTACACACCGGTAGTTAAAAGCAATGGAATTTCGTGAAATACGTGGTGATAAACAATGTAATTTTTGGTAATTAATAAATGGATGCATTGTGTGACTCATCAAATATTCCTTTGTATTTACCACATACACATTCTACACGTACCCGGGTTTTGTTCCTACTTTAAATAACGCGTATGTATTCGATCTGTCAGTACTCATTAATTCACAGTTTAAGTAACTAGCTGCCAACAGCACGCACAACAACCCACAAAACTTGTCATATTGATGCGTAGTAGGTAAAATATGAAGGAAAATGAACGATACATGTTGGCGGCACGGCGGCGGTGGCGCTTCCCCCTCCTTGTCCCTTATATCGCATTGCTGACGGGGACGATAAAATGCAGCATCAAAACAAAGTATATACTGCAACTAGTAGTAGTATGCTTTTCGTTGCATGTCACATAATCAAATGATAACACGGCTGCAATTTTGTATCTTTCCTTTCTTCTACTGGTGCACTAATAATGTAAGAAGGTACGATAAGGCGCCTTTACGTTTGACGTTGTTACAATGCAATGTGTGTATCATCATCACGGTTTTGTACAGCAATAGCAACACCGTAATAACGACGTAAATATATGCCTATGCGCTCAGCGATATTATGTATCTCACGTTTTTGTTCTTATATATCCTCGTCTCCGCTATTCTCACAGAAGAAACCATTATCATTATCTTCGTCGTCGTCATGACAGCGTTTTTTAAGAAAAAGCGTGCATGACAAAGTAACTTTTAAAAAAGTAAGCTTGTAGCTCAACTACATCATCCTCCTCCTTTATAGCCCCTTTTATTCAATTAGAAACTTGAAAAAGCACGAAAACGCATAATCAGTTGTACTACTACCACCACTACAAAACAACTAAACGTTGATTGTAGATTCGAACGGATGAGATGATGAACTGATGAGGAATAGGGCATTAGTCAGTTAGCGCCAAACAGCGCAGATAGGCTGGAAATCAGCCTAGCAAGGCGCAACTTGTGTTTGATGTTTAACAATTGTTTAACCGTGTTTGTCCTGGTAAATGGTGATGTTGTACATAATGTTGTTGGAATGATAAATGCATTTATTACGCCTTTTGATAGTGTTTTCTCCTTCTTATAATAAAAGTAACGGCGTGTAATATCAATCAGGTAAATTTTACGCTATAAACTTGAAAATATAAAATAAACAATAAATTTGAAGTTTTTTTTAGCATTTTTAATTGGCTTAACTCATCTATAATTTATGATTTCCCTGATTTACCCTTATCAAATGGCAATGGTGCAATAAAATGCATGAATCATCCCTGTAAGTAACGTCTCATCCAAATAGCGCCGTTTGGCAGTTTAATCTTGCCTTTAAAAATTTGAAAATCAACCTATGCAGTCATCCTGAACCTCGCTAGGCTGGCTTCCTACCTACCTGGGCTGCTTGGCGATAATAGTTAGCAAAGTAGGGATGCTGCTGGTCACAAAAGATTTTTTCTTTTGTTGAGATGTGGCTTCAGTGGCGTTATTATGCCACATGTTATGCACAGTCATGTTCATCACAGGTGTACGTACAATGTCTAGTCTCTAGCGCTAGCAGTTAGTTTTTTGGTAGTTTTATCATTCTAAAGTTTTACATGTATGCACTCATAACCATCCACATAGTTGCGGATAGATACATTTTATCAGTGCTGCAACGTTGTATTTTAGCTCGTACAATTTTACAACAATCGCACAGAATACTGCGGATTGCGTCTTCGTTTCGAGCTGATTTTTTCTGCTTGTTACTAGTTTACAGTATTCTTCAACATCTACTGTTTTCGTCAGTTTTTTTATATATCAGCAGTGGTATTACCGTCGTACCTGCAGCAACAGCAGCGTTTGAAAAAGGTTCGTTTTGTTGCAGCTTTACCTAACGTGGTGGTTGGATTGATGATAGAGTTGGTAACTAGTAACGTGTTATTGCGTTTTTTTTGTTTTTCTCTTGTACGTTAGCAGTACATGGTGTTTTTTAAATAAATGTGGTACAGGTATAACTGGCAAAAGACATTGAATACTCTTCTCCTCTCTGTTCTTTTGTGCAATACTGTACAACTGTTAATCAAATTCATCGCAACGTCGTTGTCGACGTAGTCATCATCAGTTGTTCCCTTGAGGCCATTCAAGCAGCAGCACACACACACAACAGCTTTTTGGTTTGTTGATGATAGACGACGCCAAGTAAGTGTTGCGCGGAGTAGTGAAGGTACTTAGATTTTCATGCTGAATTATTTTGCCCTGTGTCTCTGTTGTCGTACTACTAAGTACGACTACCACACAGTTCTCGAAGCACGTAAGTCTGACTTCTCTCTCGAGGTTTTCTTTGACAACTGTATCTTTTTCACGACATTCAACTGTCCGCCTGAAAAAGTTTAGTGTGTATGGTCGATTACGGCCGTCCCTCAGTCAATCTATTATCCTCGGAGTCGAGTCGTTAGATTTTGAGGGAAACACCTTTTTAATATGTTTATTTGTCAGTATATTGGCGCAGTGTGTGTTGTTCGCCAGCAAAAATAGTTTGAGTAAATGTGCCCCTCTTGCCCTTCTGTTGTAACGAGTAACAAGTGTGTTTTTGTTTGTCGTTGGTGTCATTAAAGCTGAGGGAAATGGTGGGTAGTCTGTAATTAAAATTAGTGAAATCACCTAAATGTTATGAAGGCAATGGTTTTAAAAACCTTTCGGGTTATTGACTTGCTGTGCGGAAGCCTTGGAAATGTAACAAGCGTACGTTACGTTGTGCAACGGTTTGGTGTAAAAATAATCCCAGTGATGTACAATATATATGGTACGCAGAGGATAGAAAGCAAAATTTAATTACTTGTCAATGCAGTAGGTTCCCCAAGATGTGTACTAACTACTGATGGGGGAAATAATTTGCCTCTATGAAGCATTTAAAAGCATTTTTACTGCCTGTTTTGAGGTTGTGCAGGGTCAATGGTCAAGAATCACAACAATGGGTAGGATATATGGGAAATGGGATACTTAAACTCGTGTGGTGTGTTTTATGTTACGACAAATTTTATTGCTTGTTTTCCATTTTGGTGTTTTTTCTGTGGTTAGCAAAACAGCTCCATGAAAATATAATAGCAAAAATAATAATACGACGTGAAGATCCATTCAATACAATATAATTTACAGGACTTATTACTCCTACTGTTCTCTGTTGTTTTTATCCTTTTTACGTGTAGTTGTTTTGCCTTGAAGTTGACGAAATGTTCCTTTCAAGTTTTACATTCTCCTGACAATAATAGTGAACTTCGCCTATTTATTACTGTCCAGCTAAAAAAACAGTCGTGTAGAACGTTGTATATATATATATTTCTCGCATGTGTCGTATCAAACAAATAACGTGTCATTTTCGCTAAACTTGGCAGTTTGCACACTTGAACAGGGGTAGATAATAGATTTCGCTATCACTACACTACTACGCAGCAGCCTTGTTCATTACGGGTAATAAAATAAGTTAAGCCTATCTCTTGTTTTATGTGCGAAGCAGTAATAAAAATAATACACTAATTGTATTGCAACTACGATAAGCTCATTTGAAATTTAAAGTTCCCTGTTCAACAGTGGTGGCAGTGGCGAGTTTTGCAAAACGAAGGCATTTATTGCCGAGCCATTTAATGATATAATTTTCATATTTTACCGTCATTATGTACTTACGTATTTAGCGCTAATTGCAACCACTACCTCTACCACGAGAGTTAATTGTGAAGAGTGAGCATTGTCGAGGAGGAAAAAATGTCACCTTTTTGCTGGCTTTCCTATATTAGTAGCAGCGCGAATTCGTGAGTTTCCTAATGAAGTTGCAGTTTCGAAGGAGCGTACTGCGCAGCAGCGTCCACCGAAATTCAAGTTAGAAAGCAGCAGGAGTAGGTAGTCTTTTTAAAAACTCTCTTTCAGGGGGAAGGAAACTTTTCTTTAGGCATGTCTTATATTTTATACATAATTTTTACAATATATATCGGTATAATTTGCTGATGCCTTTGAAATTATACTATTTTTTATTGTTATCATTAACTCGGAAAACTCATGCAGGCATTGCATTGCAGACGTAGATAGATACCTAACTGCATGCATCAGTCCCTGTCGACTTCACAAGAACGAACATAATATTTTCTAGTTATATGGATTGCATGCTAAATGGAATGAAATGGCAGGAAAGGTAGAAAAAAAACCTTTATTATTACACGTTGAGACTGTGTTCATTGTTGATTTACATGAAACCAGGCAGACGATTTAGTACTTTCATGTCGTTTTTTGAGTTTTGACGAAGCATACATGCAAGCTGACTGGGCATGTACTTATGTATCGATTATTGCTGCAGTTCCTTTTGCAGAGAACAGCCGTTTTTTTCGAGTGGTGGTAATAAAAGTGATGCCTGGCCTGTTGTAACAAAGAAACAATACTGAACAAAGCCTTAACAACAACAGCAGCGCAGCGGCAGGCAGCCATTCATACTTGTGTTTTTTTTGTGCAAAAACGGGAAAAGATTTTGTAGATTTGGCAATCCGTTTTTAGCAGCTACAAAGAGGACATGTTATTTTCTTATTGTGTTGTTCATCTGAAGAGAAGAAGAAGAAGGTAGCTAGTGATATAACTGTTCTTTTTCGAAGAGAAGAGAAAGGCAGCCAACTGAGCAAGGCATCTTGCCACCAAGCAAGTAATGCTCATCAAATCAACATTCTTGCCAAGCGTGAGGGATTCTTTGAGAATAATACCCCAAACGATAGATTTTACATTTCTGCAACAACAGTATAGATACGTCAGATATCGATTTTTGAGTAGGAACAAAGAAATGTAAACGCTTCGTGTGTTTAAAAAATAATTTTGTTGAATACATTTTCCCTAATTCCGTAACGCTGCAAGTTACTCTAAAAGATAAAAAAAATGTATTAGCTATTGTTAGGTATTATTATTTTGCATACGGTAATGATTATCCTATTTCAAGCTCAACCCTATGCCTACTCCTATTATTATTGAAGTGTACTAACATGTTGCGATGTAGTCAGAGAATTAAAGCAGAAGAAGTTATCCTTTTATCAGGAGTATGAAAAACTTACCTTGTATACAGAACAAGCTAAAGTGACAAAAATGTGTTGTTGACAAAGGTCGATATATTTTAAGTAGGGAATAATAGGGAAAACCTTAATTACAGTGGCAGCGTTGTGGTTGTCGGTCCAGCATCTTAGTCACTAAAATGATTCCGAATTTTGAGTTTAGTTACAAAATTATAATTATAAACTAAATCGTCATTTAGCGAGGCCCTAGTACGTCTCCTTGAATCGTTTACACACAGCAGGTTTGTGCTGTTGTTAATAAAACTTTGAATATGTCCGGTTGATGCTTTTATGCTGCACATTTTTAATTTTGTTAAGTCTTTCGCAACTTTTGTACATCGCCTGAAAGGGATAATAGGAGAGGGGAGTAAAAAAAAAGAATCCCTTCTGCACCATCATCATCTTTATTTTTAGTGATGTAGTTGAACACAAAGAAAATTAAATATGGTAGCCCTGTAGTTGTTGTTGTTGATGTTGTTGGTAGTAATGTTTGTGGTGGTGGTGGTGGCTGAGCGCGTGAATTTCCGTATCATTATCATCATCAGTAGTAGTATGAAATATATAACTTTGACAACGACCCAGGCAGGCTAGCAAGTTATGTTAGGCTACTTCTGCTGCAAATTACTTCATTTTTTTTCTTCCTTGTATTCCACTCGCTGACCTTATAACCACATGAAAGCACTTAAATGGTTAACTGCTCACTTTGTCTGTGCAGCAGCAATGTAGTAAGTAGTTTCAAATGAGGACATATTTGTTTCTTGTAATTCCAATTCTACGGTACTTGTATGGCTACGCGAATAGTGTAATAGCAGTTGCATCATTTCCATACAAAAAGTTGTTTTGAGTCGTGCATTATTATTATTATTATTATTATTATTTTATTTTTACTATTAACTATTACAATTATGCATTACCATTGCTAATGTTATTATCAAAACAGCTTATACGAATTTGTTTCACAGATAGTACATTGTGAAATTATTTTTTAAAAGTAGAAGGAACAAATCTATTTATTATGGGTGTAACACTGCTGACTGAGAGTGAGTGCACACGTACGTACAATTTAACATAAAATGTGTGTAGGTATTGTCAACGACACGTATTTTTGTCTCCGCCACTCCGTATGTAACCTCAGTAATTCACACGATGACACAGAAAAACTAATCGGTCGCTACAAGTGTAATAATAACGTGTAATAATCAAGAACAGTTTTCCTATGTCGCACGTTTTTGCCGTCTGCTCGCAGATCATCGACATTCATAACAATGACAATTTGGGTCTTGGACAAACAGAGAGTGCGATTCAATGAATTTCATCGTTTTTTGAGTTATAAATACAAATCAATACTTGTCGTTTCATTTTTATACCTCTTCCTTTTTAGCATTCCCAAACTGCATTATTTAAGAAGGGATTAAAAATTAATAAGGTTATACCCTGTGTGGGCAAACCATATTTTACTCACTGTTGTGTGTACTGAACCACCACCAGTTAACTAAAAACGTTCGTTATTTTTTTTGTAAAAAGGTTGACTCTGTTACGTTACATGTCGTTTTGGAAAATGTGTTGTTGAACTGCACACAAAAGGGAATGACAGTTTATGTGCATCGTAAATGGTTGTTGTTACTGGTTAGGTACTTAAAAGACAAACTACCTATTAGGTATACAAACTGAATTAGAAAAAAAATAGAATTTGAACGTTTTTACCCATCGTCACTCTTTACCTTGGGCTGATGCATGTTTTACATAATTACTTTACCATACTTTTTCGCAGAATACTATTTTGTACCCATTTGACAAGTAATAAAAGTCCCAAAAAAATGCTATGCCTTTGCAAAGGATAAAACGCAGTAAGAGAGGTAGAGGTACATTGGTGATTGGGTAGGGGTAAAAGAGACAGCAGAGACCCACCATCCTCCTCATAATGCGCATCATCATCAACGACAAAATACATATGCGCAACACACATCCGTTAAACACCTGTTGCTCCTGTTCTCTCCTCTCTCGCTCTCACCAACAATACGAATACCCAAACTTCACACCGAAATAGTCAAGAGAGTTAAAGCTCTAGCCTGGTCTAGTCAGTCGATTAGACCTGCAGTAGGTGTGCGCATTTGTCCTTGTTTGTAGAGTGGGGATGATGGTGCAGTAGTGTAAGTGGCAGCAACAGCAGCAGTTACAATACAACAACCGTGTTAGATGTTTCCGTTTCTTTCGAGGCGATGGTGGTGATGGTGATACCAGCAGGATCTGTGTTGTTACTGAGAGTCATGCTGAAGTTATTACATTGGCCGTAAAAACTGGCTCCTGAAAACTGTGAATTGAAAGGAAGTAATTACACGGTTCGACTCTTTTATATTTTTGTATCGTCAGAAAAAGCTTTTTAAAAAAAACTCTTCTTCAGTCTGGATGGATTATTTTAACGAACTGCAAAGAAAATAAACATTTGTGGCAACTCTTTTTTATCCCCCCGTTCATTCTTACTTTTAGTGGTGACCAAATGTGTGTGAAAGTGTGTTTACTCCGGAAACGCAATAGAGCCTGGCGGTTTCGATGAGACGAAACGTAAAATTGTCTATTGTCTTTGTGTGAAGTGAACTCGCAGTTTAAATTTGAACACATGAAAGAAGAGGTTTCAGGGTGGAGAAACATGGTTCTAGGAATCGGATACACCTTGCGGATTCGGAAAAGGTAGTGCGAAATAAAAGTGACTCATTTTGTTAAATTGGCTGATGCATTGATTCGAAGGTCTTTTTCTCGTCAAAGGATTGCTGTTGGGTAAAACCGAACGAGACAAATTATTTTAATAATCACGCTTGTGTAAACATTCAACCATCACGTTGGAATTTTCCGCTAATTTTTATCCACTGTCATTGTAAATGATAGGGTTTAGGCTTTTTTATTCTCTTCTTTCAAAATGGCCAGAGTCAAGGTAGTCCGTCACACCGCAATGTCCCTAATTAAGAAAGTGTGTAATGAAGTGTGATTATAAGGTGATTTGATAAGAAAATTACTCGTCATTTGCGATTATCTCATCTCTTTCCCAGTTTGTTTTTGCAACCACGACATAATCTATATATGTTATGAAGCGTAACGTGTCTCCTTTTATTTATTATGCGTCTGTTCTGTTGCCAATGTCTTATTATCATAGAATCGCATCATCAGCAGGAGTCATATCATTGGATATTAGAATAAAACACCTTATGTGGCCTTCGCAACAATCTTTTTTTTGCAAAATTCTGTTCAAAATTGTGTGTAAATAGCTAAAAGATTCGACCTGCACAAGTGTACAAGTGAACTGGTGTGTGATGACAATGGTTAGAAGATGATCGTCATGTACTTTGTACTGTTGTAGTTTGTCGTCATCGTTATTCCGTCAAATAATAATAATAATACTAACGTTGTGTGTCAGAATCAGAATAACGACGAGGTGTTGTTGCATTTGCGAAGCTGCTAGCTAGCGTATTTCAGGGTAGATTATGCATCATCATCATCATCGTCGTCCAATGAGGATAATGATGAGACATGGTAGCAAATCAACAAACTAAAATATTATGCCCCGTCTTGCGTTGCATTACTTGCATTCCTTATTCTGCTTTGCGTTACTTACTTCAATTACCCTCGCGGTTGGCAGTTGGCACCGGTACCTAGTTCTGTGTGATTATTTATGGTAATGATATAGGAATTAGCCCTTTAAAAATAAGCTTTCTCTTTGTTAAGCTTCATATACTGTCATAATAGACGGGAAAAAAATATCATCGAGCTACTAGCGTCGTTTGGTATAAGTGCGACACTCCAAAAATTTCTATGAATATGTTATCCCCCATTCAAGGCGGCGAGACACGACTTCACGCGCGACCAAACCTATTATTTAACATGTTACCAAGTATCGCACTGGCAGATCAGTTATCCTGATCATAGTAGCATATGAGCGCTATTTAAACGTGCCATTACACTTTTATTTTTTTCGTTACTGGTAGTTTGGTGGAGCGCGGCTGCGGCCATTTTTGAACGCATTTAGTAGCGTCGTCACAGGGAAGAAAATAAAACCATTAGAAACCCTGTTGTACTTTTGCATAATTTGCTGAGGACAACACACGGTAATCTTCTTAAAGGAACAAGGAACATTTGAATATTTTATTAACTTAAAAGCCGATTATTTGGTAAACTAAATGTTATTTATGATATGAGAAGCAGATTTTGACCTATTCAAATTTTGATGTTGTTGTAGTGAACACGATGATTCGAAATTGTTAGAAATGCTCGCCTCCCTACCATGTGGCGTTATTGCGGCGCCCAAATAAAAATGATATACCTTGCTTCCTACGCTTGAAAGACGTCCGAGTGAAAAGCGTACATTATAGGAAAGTTGGTAGATTATACAACGAACACATTCAATATAGATAGAGATAGACAGGTAGGTTGGTATACGCTCCCCATCAGATAGGATACATTATGGAAACAATGCTGAAATCTTCAGTGTTTTCGATGCAGCATCTAACATCCAACTCAATCAATCACCACTCGTCAGAAAATGCGCCTCAAGTTTAAAAAGAAAAAAAACTTTTCGGTGAAAAAACACGTACGAAAAAGGATAAAAAAACTTTTCTTTTTGCGCAATGACAAGCCTTTTTTCCTGTGACATGTGGTTGCAGAATCGACGTAGGCATTCTTCGTTTTGTTCAGAGTACGTTGAGCATGAAGAGTTGCTTGCTGCTCATGATTCAGGATTGCATAACCGCAGCAGCATCAGGTATTTTAATGATGCCAGTAGCCAGATTCTGGTAGTAAAAGTTCAAGCTGGATTAAAGTAGTACATATTTTTGTTGTAATAGTTGGGCATAAACAAAAAAGGAAATGTGTTTCTTCTTTTTTGAATAATAGACAGAATTGGTTTACTACACACAACATTGTTGATACCATATAACGCAACCACGAAGGAAGCCCTGTCATGTTATTGTAATGCGTTGTATAAACGTTACAAAAATTACGAGGTATTGTGCTTTATGTATTGGCAATCGAGATTGAGTGAAAAAGTGCAAGTGGTGCCATTTGGACAGAGAGGAAGCAGCGAACAACAAGTCGAGATTGAGAATATTTAGCGAGATGCATTCACGAAAAGCATGCTTCAGTTCAATTCATGCATGCATGATTTTTAAACAATCTGTTACTTCAAACAGTACTGTACAGTAGCTCTGCAGAATTTTTTTTTATATTTTGTTACGAACAAAGCAAATCTGGGGTAAAAATAGGACGAAAGAATAGTGTGTTAAATGTTTTCATGCCAAAAAATTAAAATGCCTCTGGTTTTAGTAGGCCATTCCCTAGTTTTATTCTTCTTATTATTAGTCATAGCAATAACGAACGACAACAACAACAACTGTGCACTTTTTGGAGTTTAAACTGATTAAATGGCGATTTTTCAGTAGTCGTTGAGATGACGATGATTATGCACATTTTGCGTTTCTAAATGTTCATGTTGGATGTGGCAATTTTGAATCATGCAAGAGGGGTAAGTAATATATGGTGACTACTGAGAATCCAGTTAAGCTTGCTGTAAAATGTCAACATTCGGAAATGACCAAATTATTTTTATGTGAAATGACGGTGTGCGTTTATAGCTATGTGGACGATTGTGAAGTAGTAAGGCTCGCACTGTGTGCGTGTACGTAAAAGGTGCATTATCACTAGTAATGCTAAAGTGGTGGATTACCCGAATCAGCTAAAATAATCACAAACGCTTTCGCTACAGAAATAACGAAGGTAGAATTTGATGTCGACCCACTGACCCACGAAATTAATTTTTTCTAGTAAAAGTAGGGTTAAAACGTAAGATCACGATTTAAACGAAGACTACCTTTCTGAAAGGAGAAATGGGGGTGTAATTAGTTGTGGATTATAATGGACAATCGTGCATAAAGGAAACAATTTGTGTTCCTCCTACTCTGTCTCTCCTCGTCTAACATAAGAAGCACATTTATGGTAATTATGAAATCGTGTTTCTAAAATATGAAAACACCTTGTTCCATATTTAGAGTCTGTTGCACAGGTAGTGATTTGCTTAGTTTGGGGTTTTGCCTGAATGTCGTTGCTCTAGTTGACATCCATCAACTCCACATGTGTGTGTATATATTTACGTTGGTGAAATCAGTCAGGAGTTGACACACATTCATTCATGTCATCATTATCATCATAAATCAACATCACCTCATTAACTTCCTTCATCTGCAGTCAGGAATTAAACAGAGTTAATTTCCGACAATTAGTTTTTCTATACTAATTTCCGTCATTATGCACATCAAATTACCGGAAAGGGTAGCAGTTCCACAGGTCGCCGATTAAACACACCATTCTGATGTGCTGCAATAATCCCAAATTGACAGTGTACAACTTTCTTTCCTCAGTTTCACGTACGCGTTTTCCTTTTATTCTCGTATTCACACGTGCAGGGGAATAACATACTTGAACTGAATTGAATATCATTCGTCTGCACCACGAAAAAAAAAGAAAAGTTTGTAGCTCACCAACTAGATCAAATATGACGAGATCTATGTAGGAATTGTGTAGATGTGCGCTATTACACTCGGTATCATACATATGCAGGCGTATTTGTTGTGGCTGTTGCGGTTCCTTCAACCACCAATTATGGTTTTTACTAATATTCTGCAAGATTCACAATGCATGCAAGTGTATAAACTCACTGCGTAGGTACACAAGGGAAACGTCGATATTATACATACAGGATACACGTAAAGAATTACGACTTCGTGGAACCGATCGACGCTGAGAGGTTTGAAGGAAATGCCAATTATTTGTAACGGCCCTTGTCGTATTAAATACATGTAACCTTTCATCTTCCTCCGTTTTTGTGATTTCGGAAAATTATGGGAAGGAAAGTAGAGACTTTAAAAGTGTGTGTTCTGTGTAGATAAATGCCATTGAGGGGATTTAACTCGTACGGTCGTACGTATATGATATGCATATTGTTAATATAGTAGTATACCCCTTTAACGGAATGTACCTGCCTCTTTTGTTGTCATGCAGTCAAGTAAATTGTGGACGAGGACGGGTTATATTTTATTTTCAGTTTTTACTTGATGCACCATATACTTGCTGACTGTCCATTTGTATACACAGAAGTGATCAGAAAATTGAATGGTATCAAGTCGAGATTGGACTAATAATGTGGGGTACTTTGGGGAACGATAATGAGTCAAAATAACCCTCGAAACTGATGGTACAAACCCAAACAGACGGTCAAAAGATAATATCTACGTAATTAACTGGTTCGATGAAATTATATTCTAGAAAATAAGGTGGGATTACAGCACGTTGTTGTGTTGTTTAAATAAAAATTTTGTGCGGATAGAAACTATTGCAACTTCCAACAGAGAAACTTTGAGCTTTATGCTACACAAATCCGTAACACGGTAACGGTGTTTCAACTTCCTTGTTTTTTTTGCTAGATATTTTAACTCATTAAATTATTATTTATTTTCTCCCACACAACACATTCCAAACACTCACATGCGGAAATGAAATTCCCAGAGGAAGACATTTATAACGAAATTAGAGACGTTTGTGAAGATTCATCAAATGGTGTGCCTAGAACTGTGTAATGCGTACATCTAAAATTATTCATACTACCTACTCATATTTCCTTTATTGCTCCGTTTGATCAGTGGAACAGAAGAAAACAAAGGCAATTTTGTAAAACGAGTAGTAGAGAGGCACAATTTCACATTTCATTTATTACCATTGGTTTATGACTACTGTAGTGCATTACTTTCCCGCTGATGTTTAAATGACAGAAAACTGATATGTCACTTTGAGGAAAACGACATTACAAATGCAAGAGGCAATTAGCATCTTTCATAACGTAAACAAATATACTATGAAGCGCAAATGAGTCGGATTAGGATTGAGGATAAACAATGGATTAATTTTCGACAGGAGCTTTATACTGATACATGAGCGTATTTTTAAGCTTCGTATGATCGTGGTGATAAAAAAAAGGTTTTGCAGAGAAGAAAACGTAAGTGCAAATATATTATTATTGGGCTTGTGACTTGTACAATTTTTGAACGTTGCCGTTGTTGCAAGACAATAATGCTTGTTTTTGCGTGCTACAACGTAATCCCTGAGTAGGCATGTGTATTGTGTATTTAGGTGGGTCTGTATTTGTGATTCAATAAACAAAACATGATTCTGAATAATGTGAAATAAAATTAAGAGGCTCCATGAAAGCTTGTTGTTTGTTTTCAAAGACCTTGGTGGTAATCCAAGAACGTGGTTTCGCAAGTCAGATGATCATTGGTCGTACGATTCGTTGCTATGAAATGTAGATACTTGTTAGCGTGAATTGCATAAACATCAGCATGGTAGTGAGAAAGAACAATAAATCTCAGATAATTGTCAGACTGGCATCCATTCGAGCACGGTCTCCACGTTGGGTGCTGGTTAAAGGAACACGAGTTAATCAAAATTAGCATGCTACGCTCATTTATTTGAGCACACATTTTCGGCAGTTTGAATTTTTATAGTTTTGCCAGTGTAATAACGTTGGTGTCATTAACTTATTTTTAAAGGAGTAGCTGTCTCCACAAGGACTCCTATATGGCCCAGCGGAAAGAAAGAACGATGGGATATGAAGGACGCTACCGACGAACCTTATCGCCATCAGGACTGGGTAGTAATAATAACACCAGTAAGTCCTCCTCCTTGGAATCACCTTCACCAGGTGCTTCAGACTCCGCAGGATCCACACGATCGATGACAAATTTGGGTGGTGGTGGTAAACTTGATTCAACGCTGTCACCAGCTGGTAAGTTCAAATATTTAGACACGCCGTGTGGCTAATGCAAAATATTCATGATCCATTACAGATTCACGATTGTACTTTGGTTTTCTATATATATATCTATTGTTGTCAAGTTCATGAACTTGTCTTATCATAGATGTGTGCACAATGAGCACTCAATATTCAATCCATAAATATTTATCATCAACCGTTTTGACTGGTCAAAAGTCACTCTCTCCCAAGGCAAGAGCTACGTTGTCTGTCTCCCTGTGACGACAATCGTCGTGGCATTTTCTTTATGTTGTATCATTTCCCATATATCATGTACACGTTTCTACATTGATTTGCATTCAAACCTGACGATATAATGACTCAAGATTATTTGTTTTCGAAATTGTTTTTAAACGATTCAATGAACGATTTTTGTTTTTAAACGATTCAATGAAAGATTTTTTTACAGATTGGGGCCACGGCCGGACTAATCGTTATTATGATTATCATGTTTTGTAGAAAATTACTTTTATAAATAAATCAGATTATGTTGTGATAGAAAGGATAATAACAAGCGTAATTGGTATCAATTTACGTATCCAAACAGATTTTTACGTTGTTCGATGGAAAATAACGATTTTTTCTTTGAGTCATTATTCTAATTGTTGTGTTTGAGAGTCGCATACCTATTTTACATCACTACTCACTCCTTCACCAAGAACGACGACGGTCGTGTAAATGTGTAACATTGTGCGTTCTTAACACTCCTGCAAAAAATAGCCTACCAGCGATGCAGCACGATGAGAAATACGTAATGAAATCATGTCTTCATCATCATCATTCATCATATTATGTGTCTCCGTTTTACTCATTGTTAACTCTTGAACAAAAACCATTGAATCGTACTTCAGCATATCATAATAGCAGTTAAAGTAGGCAATAGACGAATGTCTCAAAATGTAGTCACGTTCTTGTGTAGAAGAGCATTGCTAACGTTTATCCCAAACGTTTATGAAGGGTGTAGACTGCAATCAGCAACATTTCACCTAGCATCTGTGGCATTTTAAATATATTTTTATGAATCGCAGATCTAGCGTTGAGATTGTTATTTGCTAAATGACAGCAGTCTTGTATTCGGTGAAGGTCACTCTAGGAACAAAGCCAAAGACCATATAATATGTACCATGTGCATTAATGATTTTTTCAGTTCTGCATGTCACTTCAGCAGCATGGTACATAAATAAAGCACGTGAGCAGTGAGCATGTATACCACATCATCGTGCATGTATATATCCCATTTTTATTTCAGAGTTAACTTGCCCTAGGTCTAAATTTTAGTTGTCCTTTCGTAGTGGATTAATGTTGTACTTTTCAGTTATTGCAGCAGCAGCATACACTCAGACAGTCTCTATTCCACTTGGTGATTGGAAATAGTAAAACTACAGTTTTGAATGTTTAGTTAGTTGAGAAAAGTACGTATTGTACGTCTCCATTCTACTCTACTCTACCTTCTCATGCGTGATTTACTCTGTAGTGGTGCTTTAATAACAGTAGCGTAATTATCTGGCGTTACTGCTGTTGTATTTTTTTATAGAATGATTTGTATACAAAAGCAAACTAGCAAGGTTAAGTGATGTTGGATGTCGTCCTTGACGTAGCTATCTGTACTCATTTATAACAATAGTGTGCTTTTGCTTTTATTGTAATTATTTGGACTTCTTTGGAATGCCTAATATGCTTTTGAGCTCCAATTTGTGTAAATCGGGATTACACTTGGGAAATAAAAAATATTGAAAGGTAAGCATTACTTAAGGTGATGCTTGGTCTTTATGCTGATTTCCAATATAGGTTTCTCAATATCCATCGAAAGACAATGGGATTGCTTTACATGGGCATCCCTGGCCCAATGTTTGTTGTCAGATCGTATAATCACCACCGCGCTCATTTTCTTGAAGAACGTAACTCTTATGTGAACACTCAATTTGGAAAGTACTCTTATTCAAAGAGATTGAGAAGAGTGACCGGCAGCCAAAGCCACACGAAACATGCATGTAGGGATGCAGATCTGACAGTAATAATAAATCTTAAACGAAGATGTAATACTTCGACCATTTAAAATTGACCATTTGAAGTGCAGAGAGTCAAATGGGGTAAAATTAGAGTGCAACTTTGTAGTTCGGTAGCTTTTTCAAATTCCGTGTATTAACAAGTTATCTGCAAGTTAGCACGGTTGCAGGAATGACGATGAGGATGGTGATGAGGATGATGACGGTGAAGGTGGTGACACCAAACCAAGCACGTTGGTTTTTATTTTTTTATTCATTATTATCAGCATCACGATTTGCACTGCTACCTCTCCATTTCAGTTAATGTATAAAAAAGTGTTCTTTGTTTGCTGACAATGAGAATGTGGAGAAGGCTAGCAGTACTTACATACTGACTATGAAGAAACCTCTTAGTAGAGTGACATAAATTGAATAAATTGACAGTGTTATTGTAGTACTGTGGCATTTTTCTGATTACATGACATAAAATTTAAAATAATGTGGATATGGGTATACTTGCGGAGAGCGCGAACGTAGGCACTTGTTTATTGGGTCTATACACGGCTAGACATACAAGTTGAGAAAGGTATTTAGATTAAAAATGAATGTAGAGGCATGCATACTCGCAATTTTCTATTTTTAATTCCGTTTACCAGAACTGCAAAATGCGCTGCGCGCCTGTTCAATTGGATAGCGACTGAAAGGATTGATTGTGTAGTGAATACGGATAAAAGAACGTATATAGCTCTGTTAGCAGGAGTCTGTTGTAAACCTGATTTTTTTAAAAAAAAACATACACGGTCATAATTATCAAGGGCTGTAAATACGTGTGTAGTGTGTATAGTCGTGTGCTTTCAATCTACTTGGTTACGCAAGATATTCTTTGTGTATCTTTTGAGTGAGTAGTACCATTAGGACGATTATTTATTATTCTATTAGCTATTTCTGCTCAATTTGAACTCCACATAATAGCTGTCCGAAATAATGTACACATAGGGCGTAGTTTCAAAAATCTCAAGTACATGATAACAGTCTTGTGCAGCTGCTGCTGCTTGTAGCACAAGTTTACTTAAGATTTGAATACCGTACAAATTATGTTTAGTATTGATGATTGCCTATGATAAGTGAGCAAAGCGTAAGATAGGTAGTAACTTGGCATTCTCAGAAAGCAATTGTTGAGGATAGGTAAATAGAGTTGCGCGTTTTCGACTTGATGTATACGTGTGAACTAAATCTTTAACGCCTTCATGATGGATATGTGTGTGTGTGCAAAATTTTGCATTTGGAATGATTTACGATTTCTTACTTGGCTGCTCGAAATTGCGCGATCCATATTGTGTATTTAAACAGGGTTGTTTGTTTGTATGTCATAGACTAAAATAAACTATGCTTCGTTTGACTAAACTGGCTACCATTAATCCAAAGGAGTATCGAAATGTGTAGGGTTGCAGCAATATAATTTGACGTGATATGGGAGATACTGTGAGATGATACAATGGTTGATTTTCATGCAACTGCTCAAGCAACGGAAGTTGTTGATGCAAAAGGCATTTGACGTTTGTGGGTGATAGTAATTTAGTAATTTACTTCAACAACATTATGTTGTAACGTTAAACCATTTAGGAGAAATACGTAGTAAAAGCGATATTTACTATTTACCTAGGATTTATTGGCGTGAACAGTTAAAATAAAAAATAAATCATGAATTATTTGGGAAGGGGTAACTGTGAATGATGCATTTAATTATTAACTGATCAAAATTTGAGTGTTCATTGTTTTAACGGTTTCCTATTTTTTATTGTTATTTGCAGCATGGGAAAAGTTTCATAACATTCGACCTCCAAGCACAACTGTGATATTCACATCTAATGAACTTTCGAAAGGGGCTCAATCGCCGCCTTCGTCTGCAGCCGGATCATCGACCAGTGGTAGTCCCCAACCTCCCTTGTCACAGCCTTTATTTCATCGGAGCATTAGCTGCGACAGTAATATTTTCAATAACAAAACGGGGGCTTCCCAGTCTTCAATTCCTCCACCAGTGGCCCAAGTTGCTCCTCTTCGAGGCTCTAATACTATTACTAGTAATGGAGTTGACAATTCTGTTGAGAAGCTAAGTCAGATGTCGTTGCGAAATGATGTCATCCCCTTATGTCCTTCCCCTTCGGCGTCAACAAACTCTTCGAATCCAATGCTGACACACACCAGCAAAGCATGTGATATCGATTGCAGCCCATCTCAACAATTCGTGCTGGAGCACGACAACTTTACCAGTATCATAAAATCTGACAGTGATTATGAGAAAGATGAGCGATACTTCCGAGATCCATTCTACCAAGCACACGAGAAAAACGGCAGAGCAGAATCTGGTGAGTGCAAAGACGTAGGCAGTTCTCGCAGTGTCACGAATTCTGTCTTGCCGTCGGTGATTGTTCCGCCTCTACAATATGAGAAGTATGAAAAAGAAATCAAGAATGGCGGAACGAGTACCAGCTTACATCACTCCTTAGAAAGTAACCCGTCATTATTGAAGAAGTCAGAAATGAGTCTTCGGGTTAATTGCACGACGGTTGTTACTTTGCAAAGTGATTTGTTGAATGACAATGGTCGAAACCAAAATGGGTTTGCCGAAATGGACAGTACGGGAACGGTCTCTTCTGTTTCGAATGACCCTGGACTGACCATTGCAATGAACCAGGCTTCAACACCAGATTGTAACCCAGCCAACAAAATATGTAATAATTCTTCCGCAGTAAATCTTTCCAATTCTACTGCCTCTTTCTACACGGGACGTCAAAAAACACAAGAGGAGCTAGAATGTGAAGAACTTTCAAGGGATATAGCTAAACTACTACCACAAGGAGACAAACTTCAAACCCTACTTGGTAAGATGTTTATTTCAACTTTTGTATTGTGCATATTATTTCACAACAAAATTGTACTACAACCCATGTATTCTCCGTTCACAGTGCCATTACCGGATCATAAAACAACTGCAGACTATATGGAAGGTCTTTTCCATTTGGAGCTGAAACTTCAACCGGAGACGACAGAAAGGCGGGGTTCTCAAACCACAGGTCCGGTGGCGACTCTGGAAAAGCCAGTGTTAGAAAAAAGTCAAAATCAAGCGTCAGTTGAAGATTTGCAATCTGAATCACAAGGACCTCTTTATCAACAAGAGTCTACCAGTCACCAACAAAAGACTGCATCTGTTTTGGAATCTGTACATAAAGATGTTGTTAGCAAACCACTTGCCCAGAACTCCTGGAACAGCAATGCAGAAATAAGTCACACTTCCAACAAGACCGTAAGCGTAACCAGTAAAAACTATGAAGCAGCAGCTATAACTAGCGCACCAGTCGCGACTTCTAAGACTGTAGAAAGCAACGAATCCATTGAGAAACCTCAATCAAGTCCGGCTCCCGCCTCATACAGAAGGTTAGTTTTTTTAACGCATTGTTTATTAACAAAGTTATGTTGTTGTTAACACAGTTTAAAACATTCAAATTTCTAACTCTATCCTATGCCCTTTTCAATGGTTGTCTTTGTAGAGGAAGAATGTTTTTGGCATAGGTAGCTATGTAGAAACATTTGTTTGAAGACGACGCATTTGTGTGTTGTTTCATCACTGCATTAAGTTATGCAATTCACAATTTATTTTGGCCTGTAGCAAAATTTTACATTACATTACAACTGGCCAGTTTTTCTAACACAAAATTGAACGATAAAAGAGATCAATAAACATACAGTATCACTTTCGTTATCCTACGATGTATTCGTAATGCCCGGTGCATCATTAATCATTAGACTAATGATGGTTCAAACAACTATTTGTGTTGAAGTACAAGAAGTACAAGTCATCAATTTTGTTACCCAATGTTGTTATTATGAGGGCTGCTATTTTGCACGCAATGCTGTCAACTTCCTGCTTACTGTCCCGGTCTATTCGGGCGCATCCCCTCATTCACTCGCACCCAGTATTGTTGTCGTGTATCCTGAGTGTATCCTAAGCAACCATCGATTTTGGCACTTGCTGTATTACAAACCTCCTTTTGTATGTATTTGTCTTTCGTACTGTTTTTTATTAGCAGTCACATTTACAAGTCAGTTTGCTGACATATTGCAAACTGGGTTGTTATTGAAAGTGTGCCTACTGCTGATTGCCTATGTAAATTTTGTATTATTTTTAATCAGCAGTGTCATTATATCCCTGTATTGAGACACATATTAGTTTTACCTTTTGTCAATAGACCAAGGAATTGTAATTGAGTGAATTGTGGCGTCACAAAATGTGAACTTAAAGTATGCGTCGTTCCACAAGCGAATGGCTTGTTTATGTAGATACAAAGTATGTGTAACCGTGTTATTCTCAGCATAATATACTGCAATTTAGTCTTTTTTGGTTTTCTTTAAATCGAAATCTTCTCAATGCAGCGATATTTAAATGTTCACTGGAATGAAGAATATTTTATTCTAATGTTATAGGTGCAATGGTCATGCTCCCCTTCCTGCGGATTCAGCGTACTTTACTACATCTGAGAGTAAAGCCAAGTTTTTGACTCAATACAACAAAGACATCAAGAAGGACCCGATCAGTGGAACCGACAGTGAAGAATTGGATAAACAGAAGGTTTGTTGTCATCTTTGTTATGTTTACATTTATGTTTATTATTGTAAATATGGTTATCTTACACGGAATTTTCATTAGAACATAATCAATATTTTTTTTAAATTGTAGGAAGAATTGGTTTCACGCATCAGTAGAAAATTAGAAATTCTCCGAACTGAACAACTGCTTCTACGTGAAGAAATCCAGTCAAATGAGCAACTTGGACAAATGGTTGTCGAACGTGTAAAGCAGACTGCAAAACGTAATGAGTTCGACAAGTTTAAACTGCACGTTGAAGAAATTGAGAAAATAACGAGTTTGCTACTTGGAATATCCGGCAGACTTGCTAGAGCGGAGAATGCTCTAATGGGGCTTTCAGACCCACCAAATCCGCAAGAAAAGGTATGTATATTTAACATTTTGTTTCAAATAAATACTGAACTCTAATTTCGAATACTTTGAGTTGAGTTTCTAACTTTTGCTTCATTAACTTCTTTTTTTATCACACTTCATTATCATTATCCCCTAACAACTCAACTTCTTAAATTGAAAGAATACATCACCACAGGAAGAACCTATAACATTCAAAGCCTCACTCGAAATTAATTGTATTTTGTTTATGTACGCTACTATTTAAGATATACCTTTACTGTGTAAACGTACTATATACAGTATGTATGTACTACCTGTTTATTCGTATAAACCAGCCCAACTCAAAGTTGACGTAAATTTAAAATTGTCTGAAAATTGTTCATGACGTCTTTCCTAATTATACCCAACTGTATTTTCTATATACTTTAAACATAGTCAGTACTTAATGCCTTACTATTATTGAGAAAGACGATATGACTAGCTAATACGAGAAAACTTTCATATTCGATGAGGGGTACACATCTTAATATCAAACCATTAAACAACCATTGTATTGATCTCTGTTTTCTTTGGGGACATCGTATTCGGTTTTTCTTGCGTGCAGCTAGATTTGACAAAGAGTACAACAGTTATTTAAATTGTAATTAATACGTTGCCTTTTAATTAGAAACACCGGTGAAAGACAGGTGGCTTGGAACAAACGGTGCTACGTTTTGAAACACTCTAATAGCTAGTTCCCTAGCCAACCATGCAACATCAAGTGAAACTATTAAATTTTCAGTACTGGTTCTTTTATCATGGATAACAAGGGGTTAAAAGATATTTACAAAAAAACATCTCTGTCAAGCGAGGCAAGTTCCAAGCTTACGGAACCCTTATACACTACCATCATGTTTTGTATTAAGATTACATGTAATGATTTTACACGCCAAAGAGGCGATTCAAATATATTTAACTTACAATTAATAAATGAATGTATATGTTATGCGCTGCATTGATGCAGTTCTTCGGCTGATAAGAATACCAAGTCATTTAGTTGTTACTTTATTTGTATTATTATCATTATTATTATTATTATACTTATTTTACTTATATTCACTGACCATCTCTGTATCTCTGCTTCCGTATAGTTTTGATTTGATTATATACTTTTTGTGCTTCGCGTTATCATGTAGTGTGTAGCCGTTTTTGTAGATTTTCGCTGTTTGTACTTAAACTTAGTTGGTATAATGTAAATTTTAATAGATGTATTGCGCTAATTTTTTAATTCTAGAAATGGGTTCTACTATAATTCTAGAGAACCCAGCTCTGACTGTACTGCACTCATCGTTTTAGTCACCACTAACATTTTATTGTTATTTCGACGAGTATACATGTAATTTGAATATGTAATGTGTTTAAATAAACATCTTTGTTAATGTGGTTCAGTCTCAACCGGTAACCATTGACATTTTAGGTTGTAAATGTTTACTATTAATCGGTTACATATGTACTCGTTACTATTATATTCATTTTCTGCCAACAATAAGATACTTGACGGTTAAATATTTTTGTATATTACACGTTTCCTAAATTTCGAAGAAAAGCTACATAAATTGATACCATTTTAATAGCGCCTAACGTGTATTTTCAATCAGAGAAGAAAATATAAATAAACCGATGTGATTTTACCTTATTTTATTTTTGTGCTATTCATTCATTTATTAAAAACCACAACAAGGTTAGTTCTATTAAGTTCATGAATTCATACAAATATATATATATATATTTGCATACATATTTTAAGCCGTCTAAATGCAGACGGTAAAGCTAAAAAAAAATATCGCTAAAAATATTCACTACTTTGTGGCAAACAACAAGCGATCAAAGTAACGAAACGTTCGACTCAATTGCTAAGGTTAATTTTGCGTTATACAAAATTTAGGATTTAGCCTAATTACTAATTACATAAACTCGAAACGGGAAAGAAAATATTACGAACAGCCAATATTTTGAATAGCAATCCGATCTACTAATGGGCACGCTGATCTTATCGATTTTCCTGGTAGCAGTCCTATAGACCAACGGGTTCTATGTAGATACGCTAATTTTCACACCGATTCAGTCATCCGTAAGACATGTAGAC
This sequence comes from Callyntrura sp. NNG-2020, assembly GCA_027744055.1. Taxonomy (NCBI): domain Eukaryota; kingdom Metazoa; phylum Arthropoda; class Collembola; order Entomobryomorpha; family Paronellidae; genus Callyntrura; species Callyntrura sp. NNG-2020. The sequence goes on from JAHZNE010005913.1 coordinate 46,270, forward strand.
GGGAGTCTAATTTTCTTACCGTTCTCTCAAAATATTGCGGACTTGAAATATCAAAATCACATAAGGTTTTGGAGAAAATATACAAATTGTCCATACATGCGGTATTTATTGTGATTGGATACATCAAGCGTCATTCGCTTTCCATTGCCAGCCTCTGAATTGGCGGTAGTACATGTTGAGTCGGGATACCGCCCATTGTTGTGTTTGTCATACACGGAGACAGGGAGACAACTACAACGCCGACGCCACTTGACACTTCAGTTCCAACTCTACTCACTACTGCTACATTCTCAAAAATTAAAGCTTTGCTAAACATGAGTTTTTTTAACATTGCCCGTACATTGGGCACAGGACTGCGAAATATTCTCCTTGTCCACGTTTTTAAAATTTTGGCGATAGACAAGAATGTGCTTATGATTGGCATGCAGTGTGACGAGGAAACAAATAAAGCATGTCATAATTTGTACAACCCTTTCTTGAGTCTCTGCTAACAACATTGGATTTACTACCTCCCGTAGCATTTTGGTAGCACGATAAGAAAATTCGGCTTGTACTTATATGCCCAATGAATCGGCGTAGAAGTTTGCATATCTACGTAGAAGAATCCTTCGGTCTATCGGATTGCAACCGGAATATTGACACGATTAACGTCTTCATAATAAGTAAATCGGATTGCTATTCAAAATATTGACCGTTCGTAGTAAAGCTGTAGTTCAAAGTTCATACATCAACGGTTTTATTGATCTACAATAATTTCTCGTATTGTTTTGAACAAAAGCGATTAGATCTCAATACCTCTGTCCAATAATTTTAAAATATTAAAATGCATTCCAAGTTATATACTGCACATAAGGTTTCAGGATTGAAGTTTGCAGCAAACCCAAGACACTTAAAGCTGGTTCAAATATTAAGAAGATCAACCAGTTAAATACACTTTACTTTCGGCCATGAAATTCATATTGTTCGGCAAGATTCAGTGCAATTGTATTTAATGTAGATGTTAGTTGTTATTCCTTAGCTACTCTCTTGGCACCAAAGTGACGATACCATCGTCACTTCGCTGGTCAACATCAACTAAATAGAGCAATGGACAAATTCCATGTCGAAAATGATGTTTTCGTCATATTCTTTGTTAGAAACCGTTGGTGACTCAAGTATCCCAGTATACCCCGAAAATTTGAACCGCAAATGCGCGGAATTGTTTTCACATAGTAACTCGTCTAAGACGATATAAAATACAGAAATACAGATTCTTATTTGGAAAGAATATAAGAAAAAGTGGAAGGTGGAATCGCGACTTCGCGATTTCGCGATAATTTTGTTAATTGATTGAGAGTTGTCATCAGTGAAACCTACCAGTTGCCGAAACGATATTAATGCGTTACACCAAATCTGCTACAGTTAACTACAGTAAAGTTAGTGGTAATAGCAATAACTAGTATGTATATATTATCTGCATGTATAGTGTTAGCCTGTGTATTTGCGTAATACTGAAATCAATAGTCAACTTTTCCTTCACTGTCAAACTTGACGTTTTCCCTGCACCTAACTATCCAAACCTATCAGAACGTAAACATACAGTGCCCATTTTGTATATTAATTACATCATACGTTGTGCGTAGATTGGACGTAAAGGCAATGTGAAATTAGGCTATTCTTTCATTACGTACATATGATGTAAATACACAGGCAATTACATCCGAACTTTGAATCTAATGCTTCATGCAAACTGAACGAAACGTAACTTTGACTAGCATTTGCGTAAATTATTTGACTGGTAGCCAAATTCACAAAAGATAAAACCTCGAAAGTCGATATATATTTTTCTTTGTAATTTGTACATTCACCATTGTTTTATTTTATTGTCAAGTTTTCCATTGTTCATATTGTCATTGTGATAGTATCTGGTCAAGGTTGTGTAAAAATTGACTTCTTGTCACGTACGTCAGGCTATACGTTGGTTACGGAATACTTGTAGTTGATAGTGTTGTTGAATGAAACTTTATACTACGGTCATTGATTTGTTAGAGTTACAATACACACTACACTTCTATGAGCCAAGAGTTAATTATCGAATTAACTTTCGAAATTGAAGTATCACTTTCATTACATGAAAGTAACGACGTGGAACAGGGATAGAAGGCTAATTTGTTCTCCCACTGAACGGTTTTGGAACGTTTTGCGTACGTTGTACGTTTGTAATAAACTGACTGTGGTTATATTTCATACCTCAACTTATAACATACAGCATACGTTTTGCATTTGTCAAGATAAGACAAATTAAAAGTCAAAGGTCATAACACGGACTGAGTACCATTCCTTGTCTAGTGGTAGCTGCAACTTGCAGGTATTGGTTTGCCATTTTTAAATGTTCAGTTAAATGTATTTAAAGTCATTAGTCATGTCATAGGCTCGCGGTTTTCATAATGGCACCTTACAGTTAATACTACATCGTTCTTAATTGGGTATTAACCATATATTACAAGTAAGATAATGAATTCCATGGAGTTTGGTTCATATTGTTGATATTTTGCGTAAATATTTAGTTATCGATTTCTACTAGTCGACTAGTAACTAGTCTTCTTTGAAACTAAAATTTTATTTGCTATTGTTGCACTAGTGGTTCAAATGGTTGTTAAAGTTTTCCATCTATTAAAATCATCCAAGTTATTTGCATAAAAATCGGTGCAGGTTAACTTCATTTATAGTGCTGGCAACAGGCCCACGTTGTTAATTTCTACACCCACGTATCAGCAACGTTGTATTAGATATTAGATTGCCAATGTCTCAGCAATCTTATGTTTTCGTTTCACGTGAAAATTAATTGGCTATTATTGGTTTCTCATATAATTCTAATTAGATGGAGTTAGTAGCTACTTTACGCAAAAATTTATTCATTATCATAGCATTTAAAAAATTGTAACCCAACTGGGTACACTTTGGTCTTTTTGTGTTCTAATGTATATTTTATGGCAGTAGAAAATTGAAAGCAGAAACAAGGAAGAATGGATCTGTACAACCAGGATGTAGACATGATGGACGACCAGGAGCATGTTGACCATGATGTCCAGTTTTCCATCAGGGTTTGTTAATTTCCTTTGTTATTTATTATTATTTTAACAGTTTTAACAGTAACTGATTTGTGAATTTAAATTTTAAAGATTACGGGAAAACATCAAAAGAAAAGCATTAAGGTGTTTGACGATGCCAGACTTGGTCTGAATGGGAAAATACTGGAGAACATCAAGTGCATGGGATATCAAGTACCAACTCCGATTCAATGCTACGGAATGCCGCAGATAATAGGACTTAACGATGTAATGTGCTGTTCTTGCACCGGTTCAGGGAAAACTGCTGCTTATTTGCTTCCTATCATCCACTTGGTCTTTATGGAATCCGTGAATGAACCGCGCTATGAGATAAATTCTCCAAAAGCTCTTGTTTTGTCTCCAACCAGGGAGTTGGCTGAACAAATTTGCAGTGATGCGAAGTTGTACTCGAAGGACTTACAGCTGAAGATTTTAGTTGTGTATGGAGGTGATTCTCTTGCCCACGAGCAACGTGAATTGAAGGTAACTTCCTGGTATTCCCTCATTTATGCTATTGTTTGAAATAATAACTTTGTAAATATTATAACGTGTATTAATTTTAAACAGAGACAAAAGATTGATATTTTGATTGCTACTCCTGGGCGATTACAGCACTTACTTTCTGACTTTGGCCATATTTTATCTCTTGATGAGACTAAGTTTCTCGTTATTGACGAAGCGGACGAAATGTTCAACAGGAACTTTTTCCCTCAAATCAACAGTATTGTACAGGACTATATGAAACCGAAAGTAATTGATTTCGAAGAAATTTAGTCACATGCTAAAAATATTTTATTAAACTTATAAGAACTATGTAACAATTTCCAATCTCTTTTGTTCTGTCAACATCCTCTGTTGTTCCAGGAGGATCGTGTTACTGCGATGTTTAGTGCAACATACCCCCGTCAGATTCAGTATTTTGCCAAGAAGCAACTCCGAAGTGAATTTGTCTTTGTTGTTGTTGGAACCATCGGAGGAGCATCCCCAAACGTGATTCAGGAAATCGTTCCAGTGTCTGAGATCGAGAAACAAATGAGATTGCTGGAGCTATTACAAAAAGAAGCCGGCAAGAAAATTCTGATCTTTAGCAACACGATTTTAAAAGTGGACATTCTAGTAAGTTTTCTTCGCACGAAACGGCTAAACCCTGCTTACATCCACAGCCGCCTGCTGCAAGAAGAACGAGAAAAAGCTCTTGCTGATTTTAATGAAGGACGCCATGAGCTTCTTGTTGCAACGTCTGTTGCATCACGTGGATTGAGTAATTACTACCAGCTACTAATTGCATTACAGCATTTATTAATGAGACAAGCATATGCAGTAGCATTAACGACACTCATTTTATTTATAGACCTAGCTGAAGTTTCACTGGTGATAAATTTTGATTTGCCGGACAATGTGGAAGATTATATTCAACGTATCGGTCGATCAAAAGTAAGTAAGAACGGTGATTTAGGAGTTGCCATAAGTTTCTACGATGAGGCACAGGATGCCGAGCTATTTCCAGATTTGATGTTTGCACTGAAGAGTACAAACCAGGGTATTCCGCAATTCATGATCGATGGTAACCAAAATCGAGGTGAAGTGGAGAAATTTGATGAAGCTATGAACGAAGATCTCGTAAATAAAATGAAGGTATCTTTGCTCTGTTTAATTAATTTTACTTGGCATGACCAGTGTTGTCATGTATATATAACTTTTTTTCATTTAAAATAGAAATTTCAGATCAATGCCCCATATGGACCGAGTGAGGTGGAGGATGAATGGTGGGGGTGAAGAGAGCGTTTACATTTACTCGATAGTGCAGCGTGGTGCTACGCATCGTATATTTTTATTGTTTTATATTTTTATTTAAACCACGGTCGTATAGATATGTAAGTAGCTACATAAACTGCAACGCTACACGATAAACTCATGAACATAATTTAATGACCGAAATCTCTTCCGTGTATTCTGCGCAACAATTGTACAATCGATTATTGTTGTAAATTGATAGTTTTAGTGAACGATATTGCTAGTAGTCAATGCTTTAATTTTGCTACTATATTGTTATAATAAATTATACCGTCTTAGTTGTGGTGAGTTTCTATGTAGAAATCCAGATTTTAAGATTCCTTGTAATTGTAATCAATATCACATTGTGTAATGAAAACTGTAGAAGTAGTTAATACTATGCAACCGGTGTATGATGTATACCATAAACGAACAGCCAGTAGATAGTAGCTCTATATATGAAAAATAAAAATAAAGATTTTGTATGTGGTATACCTGATCTTTAAATAATGTTAAATACGTGTTGCTAACTTTATTGGAAGATTATTGATATGAATATGATTAATCTGGAAATTTTAAAACAAAATCATATGTTGGTACGTCCAGACGACATGCCAGAAGATTTTTGTCTAATCTGAACATATATAACTTTGTATTGCACTGCATATTTCTCATAAGCCAAAATAGATATATTGATATTGACACAATGTAAAAAAATTCATTTGTATACCCTGTAGTAAAACCTGAATAATTTTAACGTAAACGTGTATGACTGCATTACTGGCCACCTATTATATCATAAAAACCCCTGTCGTAAAAATGGTCAACATTAATTTTAGCATTAAAATCATTCACCTTTCTGTCATCGGGTGGGTCTGTTTATTTGTGCCCTTATCAGAAGGGGAAATATTTTATTTTACACCTAGCTCCTGGGCCGATTTGGTTCATAGGCCTCATGCAATTTTTAATTTAACCTTTTGATCCACGGTACTATTGTATTGAGCACTATATTTTTTGTCCTTGGACTCCATTGAGAATGTAAAGCTGTGTTCTGGTCCAGTTTGCACAAACCTACCACCTACACTTTGACTCAGTCAATGTGTTTCAGCTTTATAAGATTTTGAGCATCACTTACAATCTCCTAATAGAAATTTTTAGTTGTCTAGTTGTTAGTGGAGTTAGATATGCCAAATGTAAGGGTCGGTGGGACATGGACCAGCACTCAGAAAAAATATGTTCAATTAGATGATATGTTACCCAATATTGATCATTGTTACACTTCCGTTCTATTTTAATTGCTGTCTACATGAATAAACTAAGGAGTAACAACCGGCGCAAAGTTGAAAGCCACTTACGATGATGATTACATCCAGAGGGAACGCTTGGGTTTTATCCACCGGGGTCTATCTTTGATCTAGTTAAAGATATGGTGTCGATCGATTGGTAAAAACAAAATTTTAACATTCTTTTCCCACCTGCCCATCAATCTGTAATCACGATAACTTTCGAAGTAGATAAAAAAAATTTACTCAAACTTGGCTTGCCAAGTTTGCTTGCTTGCATGCATGCTTGTAAGCATATACCGAAGGTCAGTGGAATATGTTCCCAATTGAAATTCAGTCCAGACGGAGAGCATGGTGAGAGTGAAAGTTGTGGGAGAGGACGGTCCTCATACCAAATTCAAATGCAAAAACCAATGTGTAAGCAATGAAATATGTGAAAATGCACCGGAAAATAGTTTGAAGCATATGCTTTCCGTAGTTTCCTCCTGAATATGCATTACGCCGTTGACGGCTACAACAATACAGTTCTTCGTACAGTTAGACCTTAATTAATGTGCTTTTAAATACGCAGTATCCAGTATCCCATATTTCATACTTGATTTGAAGCAAAACGCTTTCCAAACCTTTATGCAGCGAGGCGTCAAAGTGTAAATGTTTCTTTTTTGGTCAAAATTATTCATGTGGCAAATTTTTGTAAATAAATATTTAGGCTATGCTGTATGTTTGTGGGAGAAAGCTAATGCAAATTGGAAACTCAAACACGCATGTCAAAATGTATGTTTTAAAGACACATTTTTCAGCAATATTTATTGCAAGTGGTGCACACGGAAGAAATCTAGTCTCATAATCAATACAACGGTGTATTACGCAAATTGTTTACACCAATACTTTTTAAGCTGTCTTTGGCTCCTATCGTTGTTACAGCGCATAAGCCATGCTTGAAGAAAACGTTTGAAGTGATGGACTTAGGAATGCAAATCATTTAAGTTCTTTCATTGTTGATAGAGCAATTTGAGTAATTCTTACGTTCTGACATTTTAATTGTATTATATTGTAGCTTTATTTCAATTTAAATTGGAGAGCTTACGTGTAATCATGTTAGACATAAACAATTTGTTCTTCACACCCTATCTAATTTATAGACGAATAACAATATTCCGTTCAAATTCACATTGCTAATCATCTCGTACAATAACCGGAGACAATGAGGTACGGTATTGGAATTAGCTACAACATATTTATATCGATCTTTAACTGCGTTTTTACTGCTTTCATAGTGATAATATATATCATTGATAAATGTTCATCATTAGAATAAGATAATTCACATATGCTGTGTTCGATGAACCAGTCATGGAGAAGTTTGCGATAATGAAATCCATTTGTATAACATCATTGTGATTTCCCCTTCGTAAAATTTTTAATTATTTTATTTTATTTTCCCCTTTGACTTCAATATTTGTTACGTCTGGCTATTGCAGCATATCAACGGTTTTGAGTTTTTTAATAAAGCTAATAATAATAATTAATAATAATAATTACAACGAATTAAGTTTGAAATATTAATCGAAGCTGCATTACTAAGAAGAATATGGGTATGTGAAAATGGCCGATACTGGCCGTTTTTTTGGTAATGTATAGTACGAAGGATGCGTTTGATATGCCATTGGGTTTAATTGCATGTCAGATGGCGTATTAACGACAGATACAACCGGGTACGACGGTTGTGGAACGCCAGCGAAATGGGAAGTTGGTTGATAGCCGGGAACAAAAGTCATTGGAACTGGTTGATTCGTTGAGCTTTCATAGCTTTTTGGATTTTGTTTTATCAGCGTTGATTGCAACGGAAAGGGAACCTGCAATGGTGGCATATACTGTTGATATACCACATTGTTCGGAATATGGGTAGCAGGATGAACTATTGTTCCATATTGTGTTCCATATTGATTTACACCATCTGTATTAAATATACCCACCTTTTGGTTTTGAACGCTGACTGTTGGTACACTTTTGTCATAACTTGGAGTATAGGGATTTGCAGTATTAGTGTTGGGAATAAGTGGAGATGCGATACGAGAAGGGAATTGTTGAGAATGCTGATGCATTCCAACGGAGCTAAGGATTCCGTTAGTATCTGTGGTTATGACATCCTCTGGTTGTGATTGTTGAAATATCCTGTGTTTTGTTATATTCCTGTTTCCAGTTGTAGTATTGTTTTTAACGGAAGATCTTGAAGTTAATGAATCTAGGTCGGGTTCCTTGTTATTTTGTTCATTTGCTGCCAAGTTGTCATTACTTTTCTCGTTAGTTTTTTCGTTTGGATCTTCTAAGACATCTG
>JAHZNE010005914.1:0-16724 GCA_027744055.1 Callyntrura sp. NNG-2020
AGCATATGTTAATGTGTGGTATGTGAATGTATTCATTTCATGCATTCGTCTCCCCTGCCATAGAGTACGCAGGGGAAAAATGACAGCGAAGAAAACTGGTCAGCGAAAATTTTTCAAAATTGAGTATACCCGTCGCCACACCAAACGATGGTGTATTTACATTATACTATACGTTAGCTCCATCCTCAAACCGGCAGAAATACTGGCGGGGGGTAATTGTTGCAATAATTTTCGACACATGAAAGCTCCTAAACCTCCTTATATACTGAGCGATTGGTTGCTAAATTACCCGTAGAATGCAGCAGTCGTGGTCATGTAAACTTATTTTGTATTAAGAAAAAAATGTAAATTAGTCGACGATAGAAAATGTAGAAACGGAAAGGGAGAATAGGAGAAAAATGCCCGAAATCGTGGCTGGGTTAATTATGTAAATTAAATTTTGAACATCTGCATTACTTTTAACTTCCCGTACAAACTAACAATATTATCTCTTCCTCGTCCACATTTATCAGCCTCTATCGATGATCGTTCCTAATCCTGTATGGCCTGTACACTATTAGGGGACAGCAGATCCAGCATTAGTTTACATTTGGCATTTTTACACAGGAAATTGTACCGTACTTCGTGTTTTCAATGCCGCCGATTAATGTGTCCTCGTGTAGTGCAACTGGTGCAGCACGACAAATCTGTGCAAAATTTGAGCAAAAGAGAGGTACGAGCAACAACAACAAAATAATTGTGCTGTGATGTGTACATTTCATTTTCGCAGGGAAATTTGCTTGTATTCTGAGTTACTACGCTTGTTTCTCTCGTAAATTTTAGATGGAAAAGCGATTTCAACGAAGAAACTTAAAATTCGCTTTCCCATAACAAGGGCACAAAGTCTGCTCCAATATCAGAAGGCTATGGATCGGAAGCGCAGATCACTACGGAGGACTATAGGTAAATTCACATATATACATCGCAATAAAAATGACTTAATTCTACAAAGTAGTTATGTAATGCACCCCATGTAATTATAAAGTGCGTAAAATTAAAACAGTTCCCTGTTTCTTTTAAACAGTGAAAATTAAGAGGTATTACAGTTCGAGACTAACCAGTAAGTTTTCAGCGGTTGGGAATACTATAGGTAAGATATATTTTAAACTGTAAAACAATCCCTATTATTACAAACTCTGTTGAAGACCACAACTTATGCTATTTTTCCTTCATTAGTGCTACGACGCAGAAAGACAAAAGAAAGTGGGGGATCAGCTCAAGACAAATTCGATTGTAGCCACTGTATTGTATGCCAGAGCAGTTAAAAAATAATCCAAATACTCAAGCACCTTGAGTACCAACATCGTCCTCAGTGACTATCAGTGAAAATTTCGTGTGATATTTTTGTGATAAAAATTTTTTCATGAAAATAAAATCGGAAATGTTGCGTCCATACCATGTACAGTATACCCTAACCATACCAGTGAAAAATAATAATTACCAGAATTCAATGTTTACATGAAAGTTTAGCTAGTTTTATGTCAGGTGCGTAGAGATAAAGCTGCACAACAAACAGACCTTGTCCTAATTTTTTTAATAGTAATAACCGACATTTCCATAATTATCGTTTTCTCTACATGTAAAAACTCGCAGTATGATTACCCCGTCTAACCGTCTTCCTCTAGTAGCGTTGCTGTACTGCAGCCAGCTCATTCATCAATTTTTCTCGTTTGCTACGACTGCATTTTCATACAGACAATTATTATTATTGAACCATTGCACCAGACAACATTTCTAACTTTACTGGATCTCTGTTAAAGAGGAAGCATCTTTTTTTCGTATAACATATTACCACAATCCACTTGAGCAATTACCAAAAATCAACAGAAGATGGTAAGTGAATATTTACATTGATACATGCTTTCAAACGCTATATTTACCAGACTAGGGTGATTGCTCGTAAAGAATTTATTCCAATCACACAGCGCATATGTATGTAGCTCTGGTAACAAAAAACTATTTTTTTTTCTTATCCACTCCTTCTTCTTCACATATCCGACAGACAACAGCCGACCTGCTATTCCACCTCTAAACCAGCGTCATTTTGGATTATGGATTATAGTAATGATAATTATGATGATGAAGATGGAACAAGAATGGAACCGGGACGTGCATAGACTATTCAAAATTGTATTAGTAAAATCAAAGAGAATCACACAAAATGTGTTTAACACAGAGAAAATACTTTAGTGTGTACACGTAGCTCGTTTTCATCCTGGACAAATGCAGTACCTGGATTTATCAATTCACGTACAAACTTTTGCCCCAGCAGTTCCACACTTTTCCAGGCTAGTCATTCATATAAATTTGTATTTAAAAAGATTTTTCTCCAAAGGAAAAACGGTGATTAACCGTGTACTAAGGCTAAATTTTTAAGACGCGTAGAGGACGTGAACGTGAACTATTTAATTGTAATGTTTTTCATCATAATCGTCAGCAGCAACAGCGTCATTACACGTTGTAAGTGTCTTTATGTAGGGAATAGCAACTGAAAACGTTTTAGTTTCGTCGTCTTCCTCTCACCAAACCTCCTCAACAAACGACGGACTGACTGTGCTGTTCTTGCTTACCGAAAGTCACGTTCCTTTTGCTCTTGTTTCATTCCTCACGATTCCTTAGCTAAAAGTAAGATGATGACTATTATAATGATGATCCCACAGACAGCCACCACTAAAAGTGATTATCATAATCTCGCACAAAATTTATATATTTTTTTCTTCATCTTCTTGTTTTGACTTCACCCCTACTTCATTATCATTCATTTCCTCACATAATTAAAACTTAAAACAGGCTGTTACAGTAAACGTGCAAGGATTTTTATTTCAGTGCCGTCGTCATCATCGTCGTCGTTGCATCTTGCATCACAAATGAACCTCTACAAGGAGGTGGTGCATGGTGCATTCATTCAACAGAAAACAACGTTGCTTTTTCACGTTACATAATATCATGTGCGTTACGTAGGCCCTGCTTGCTGCACTGTGCTAATAGCCAACGAAAATAAAAAGAAAACTAGCACAGTTATCCCCCTTCTTACAATAATTTGTTAACTGACAACGAAAAGTGCCTTCAAACGTTTTTTTCTTCATAATGTTCACCCATTTCTCTTTTGGGAAAAGTGACGAGTCAAAAAAAAACTCCGTTTTGGAGTGCACCAACCCAACCGTACAAGCTGTAATAATATGTTGAGACATAATCATTATGATTGCATTTTTAAGCTGTTTTTATTACTTAATCAGTCTCTCTGTTGTCTTGTTCAGTTTCATGTGTCTAATTACAGTGTATTTATTATTTTTATGCAATGTAGCGCCAGCGACGACAGAGAGTGCGTCAATCGAAACACAATCTATCCATTTGTATGTGTGTGTGTATGCGTTTAAGTCTTGTAATTTTTTTAGCTGACTCAGTCCCACACAGGATGAATGGCTAAAACAGGCAAATCTTTTGTTTCTCACCCTTGTTTTTGTTTCTTTTGTTTTCGTCTTTGGTTTATCTTCATCGTCGTCGTTCGTCGTCGACGTCGTCGTTACTGCCTACAAAACAACTCATTTATGTAAGACTATTTATTATCATCATCATCATTGTCGACATTATTTATGAGCCCTTTTTGGAAATAAAATTTAAAAAGTGAAGTAACAATTTTTATAGTGACAATTACAAGAACAAGAGATGTTTTTGTCTGGTGGTGTTGAGAGACACAAGACACCACCACATGCAGATTAAAATCGACAAGCGGATGGGAAAGAAATTGGCGACCTTGGATTATACATTCAGATAATCATAAAATTCAAAGATTTCTTTTCACGCAACGTTTTCCTTTTTTATTTTGGCACAAAAGACTCCTTTTCATTTTTTTATATTCTTTTACTGACGTAATTACTTATCGTCAAAAAAATTAACTTGTAGACAAATTAGGTTTGACAGTCTGTTACAATCAATCTGTACACAGTTTGTACGCGTTATCTCATCTAGTACCTTGTTTTTCTCTGTTCTTAAAGCTGACTGGTGTCTACTTTTTTTCCTAGCCCGAATTGGGTTTAATTATTGCTAAAATTACACGAAAGGAAGTGGTGTATATACGGCGATGATGACAGAGTCCCAGGCAGTGCAAGGGATGCGCGCAGGCGTAGATTTAAGTACTATTATTTTTATAGCTTTCTTATCAGCCCCAGCCACCACGTAAGATATCCCACTGTTGTGACTGAGCAACAAAAAGTGGACACACTGTGTTTTTTGGCTGTGGTTTATAGTGTAATCTCTGCAGAAAATCTCTTATCGCCATCAAATTATGTAAATATATAGATGAAAAGGGAAAGGATTGGCCCTGTGCTGTGACTGGCCTGCTGTTACTTGGCTTACGTTTGGGAGTTAGTTACTGTCCGCGACTTTACCTATATCCATCCTAGAGTTATTTTTGTACGTTTCTTTAAGTACGCGCGTCTAACACAATTTTTTTATCATTATTATTTAATTGACTCTTGTTTTTTCATGGTCTGACTGAACTAATGAAACAAAGGAGCAGTATTGTACAAGAACGCCAGAGACAGAGCGACCAGAGAGACACCAGCAGTAACACAACAACCCCCAAAACCAGACATGTGTTCAACGAGTTGCAGATATATTATATATTTATTCTATAAGATCTACCTAAAACCCACATAAACAAGGTACAAGACTAACTAACCAAACGAAATTACAAAAGGATAAAAACGCAAGAAAATAAAGAATAAGAGAGGAATGAATAGATAAAAAGAAAAGACTTGACTGAGATTTTACTAGTTGCCTTTTTACCAAATGGCATTCATTATATTTACATGTTTTTCTTTCGTTGACCATGTCAAATTCAAGTATGCCGTGATTCCGATGATGCAGCCATGTCAATGAAAAAAAATTTTTTTGTATGCCACATTGAATCTAATCTTTTGTCTTTCAATCTATTTCATCTTGTCTGTTTATGCATTCAGGCAAAAGTTGTAAAAAGAGACATTTCTATTATTGACACAGAAGGGAAGACACAACAGCACCAACAGAAGAGACACAGAGAGGGAGAGGGAAAAAACGCCTTAATCATCTTGTACACTATTAGTTTGCTGTTGTTGTTGTTATGGTGGTTGTAACTGATTAAAAGAAAACGCATACTCAGATACGGAAAGGGAGAGAGCTATTGAGAGGGACAACGTGATTCAGTAATATGCTTCAAAGAAAAAATACCTGTATTACAATGGCATCAAAATGAAAAAAAATCTTTGATTAATAACAAAATCTACAGTTTTGGTCACTACTCTATGTGCTGTTCCTCTGCAATTAAGGGAATTGAAAGGGAAGAATTCGAAAAATGTTGAGAGTTCGTCAGCTGAAATTGTGTTCGGAAGGAATTTCAGTTTCAAACTATTTCATAAGAACGACGAAGAAGAGAGAAGCGACAAGGTTACATGAATCATCGACATTTTATCAGCACTGCCACCACTATCATCCTCCTCGTTGCATTACCAACATGATGATCATGATGATGATGATGATGATGTGATCACCACCTCATCAAATTGTGTTTTATGCAAGTGCACTAACAAACACACATTTCAAACTTCTATCGCATATCACATGGACGGACAGAAACATATACACAACACCTCTATTGCTCCGTACCTATATGATGCCTATGTGGGGGTATTAATGAAACAAAAGCGATGAGAGGGAGAGGAACTAGTTTGTATGTGCACACATGGCGCAGCACAGCAATAATAATCCTGATCACTATCATGATTCATGATCATCATCATCCCACAAGAAAAGGTAAAATAAGAAGAAGTAGAAATCATAGTAATTAAAAAAGACAGGTATTCATCAATTATTCATGCGTTCTTTTCTCTATCGATTCCTTTCAACCAGAAAGAACGTTTTTCGACATTGGGAACCAGAATGGTCATGTTTCTTCCCAATAACAAGTAGTAGTCAGAATGATGATGATGGTGGTGGTGGTAATCGTCAATTTATCTCTCCGTCTCACAGAGATATCCTCGTTTTTTGTGTGTGTTTGTGTGTCTATATTTATTTATTTTATTACAAGCAATGCGTGAACTTGTAATGACGATGAAAATCATGTTCTTAAATTGTTTCAAGGGCTCGTCGGTTGCCATGTTTACGTAATTCCTCCCATTTCCCCCAACAAGGCAGAAAAAGGAGAGGAAGCAGCATAATACCTCGTTTCATTAGTTAACTATTCGTTGTCCCTGTTATTCAGAAGTTATCAGAGTCTAAGCAGGCTGGCATATAGCAAACAGCGCACCGCTCTGCGATGTTGATGACAAGGAAGGATGCATTCCTGATGAGCATGTTGACGTTTCATTCAACGACAGTACGGGGAAAATGAATACAGACATGCTTTAAATATTAATGAAAAATGCATTCTTCTTCTCATCCTTACTTAAACTTGGTTTCTTTAACCAGTCCTTCGCCTCTCTCAATTCCCTCTCTCTCTCTCTCACCCTCTCCCAAGTCAAGAGAAGGATATTAATTATACAGGTGTGCAAAAAGGTCAAAGAGCAAAAAATAACGCCGATGTTCATCATGTACGCTTTTTGTTGCTCTGAGGATGATGATGATGATGACGATGATGATGATAAGGTACAGCCGCAAAAATATGTTGGTTAGTTGGTCTCCTCATCATGGTCGTTTGGTGTTGTACATATTTTTCTCACACCTATCGACACCGTGAAATGGGTAGGAAGGCAAGGCGATGAGCCTAAGCCATATTACTCCGCGTTGTACAATTTTTAATTTTGGTGGCGAGTAAATAATTGAGACTTGACTTGAGAAATACTACGATACCGACTCAAGTATAAACTTCACCAGAGAAACCATTGCAGGTCGCCTGGAGGCATCATCACCACCACCACCACCATCACCAACCATGAAAAGAGAAGCATACACGTAAAAGATATCTCTTATTCGCTCGAACTTGAACCGTCTCTTGGGGAACGTTCCAAGAAGAAAAGAGAGGCCCTTGACGAAAGAAATGAAGAGAGAGAGAGAGGCGAAACGAGTATTGTATGAAGTAGGGAATAATGCAGAGGGAACCCGGCATGCAACATACTACACACATGAAATAATCAAAAGGTACCATAATATAATCAATCCCATATATCCCCATATCCTCTCTCACTTGAGTGAAGAGAGAGAAGAGACGAGTGCACTGGGAAGATGATATTTCGCTTTCATTGTCAATCCCTCGGTTGCGTTTTCGTGTTCTCCTATTACAGTCTCTTCTGCTGCTAGACTCACACAACGTTGGATACATCAGGATAGAGAGAAGATAAAAAAAAAGAAGAGAGGATTCGATGATGATAAGGAAGAGTGAGAACTGCCCTGGAGCGGAGAGCACACTAATTGTCGGTGTTGTTCATTGCCAGTGATGCATTACATTGCATTTGGGGAGTTCTATGATGCGGGAGAAGGCAACAACAGGAGCAAAATATATGGGAAAACTTTATTATGATAATAAACATGCCTACCCCGTATACATATGATATAGTCTCGTTTTTACGAACCTACGCATTTCATCCATCCGTTTAGAAGATCGTCCAGCGAGGGACTTGTAGGAACTTCAATGCACTTCACGGAAATCGTGTTTGTTGTGCAGCACCACACAACTACATTTATTATTGCGTTGTAGTGATGGTGCAACAATAAAAGTGCATTCCCGGTTACTATCATCATCACAACTGCCTCCTGTTATATTACAATACCTATCAGCAGTGGTGTTAATACCACCAATGGATGCTGGTACACACACACTGACACACAGGCAGTCATAAAGCCTCACACGTATTAAAATATTGGTGTTGTAAAATGCGAGAAAAATTTGCTCGTTCCGTCTATTATCTCCATATGTCCTTTTCTATAGCCCAAGGTGCGCGAGAGGGAAGCCAAGCTGCCTCCTCCGTGCCTGAATGACCACCATTTCAATTCTAATCAGAATTGGACTCAAAAGAAGAGAAAAAAGGGCCTCCGTTCCTATTCGGCAGACTGTCGTCCCAAAACGAGACAAATGTGACAATCAACCGGTGCTCGGAGGAGAGTGCACACACAGTCAACCAACAACAACGTAAGGATCTACAATAGAGACCATCGCAAGGATAATAATGATAAAGAAAAAAAGGTACCTTTTTTCGTCTTCATTATTATATATGAATACGCTGGTAATATGGGGACGAAAATTTTTTTTTCAAGGGGCTATACATATCCGTCGTCTTCGTCTATCCTTCCATATAACAAGGTAATATTATAACATAATAACAGCCACTTGAAACGTTGAAGGCAGTCAGGAGTGTTTCGGATTGTACGTTTTAAAAGCCCCTCTCTCGCTCTCCCTCTCCCCATTTATTTCGTGAAGAGATCCCAACAAAAAACATTTTTATTGTTGACTCGGCTCCTTGTTATGTGTGTGTGTGTGTGTGTGCTCCTTCTTCCTGATTTCCTTTTCCACTTAACTTTACACTAAGCCGTAAAAAGGGCCGTCCCCTTTTTTCTTATTCTTCTCAAGACGAAGAATCCCAAAAAAAGAGAGAAGAAACTTGAGAGACCCTTCTTCCAGTAGTGCGCCATTTCATTTCTTTCCTATTCATTTTCTCCTTTTCAACCATTCCATTTCATTTAAACATGCACACTTACAATAGGCCCCTCTACTCCTCTACCTAATAATAATCCATCCAACCGTATCCATGCCAACTTCAACTTCAGCATCTTCCCCCGATCAACGTGGTAGCTGGAGAGAGAGAGAGAGGTAAGCAAATCAAAGCAAGAACGAGGCACACATGAACTTAAAAAAAGTATGCAAGTTTCCACTCATTGCCGTGTTCTGTTGTCGTCGCATATTTCTTCCCCTCCCTTCTCCTTCATCTCATCTTCTTCGTCATCATTCTCTTTCAAAAGGAAAAATATATCTGAGTAGAGGGTAACTGCCATATACATATCTCTCTCTCTCTTTGGTAATGCAGCCTTTTCAGCTTGCTAGTGATGTATGTAAAGTGAGAACATTATTCATCCACCAATTCAATCTACACTGCATGCATAAGTAACAAGTATGAAGAAAATGGATGATGCATTTTCTCCAAAACTATCACATATCCCCTGGTAAGTACTCGAGAATATACAAAGTGTAATATGCCCCTACTAAAATTGTTTCACGATGGAGAATTTTGTAGGGTTTCGCATATTTTAGGGGGAAATATACATGTACAAAGTGCATTTTCCCGTTTCATTGTGTCTCGCCTGATGCATGGCATGGGTCACTGACTGTCATTTTCTCCTCCATATAAATTTCTCATATTCTACCTTCTCGTGGAGCTGTGTGCAGCCAAATTCCTCTCGCTCAATGGAAACCCCACTAAATATAAGCGTCCTACAGTAATAGGAACATTTACCCAAAATATTATGTACCGTCATAATAATATACACACAAGGCGCATTTATAAACAACAACGCTTTCGCATGTACACGGAAACTTGACTTTTTTCGGAACTTGACTAGAAAGCTGATTTTACGCTTGTAAAAATAAGCAATCCGCCCTTTTCATTTGATTTTCTTTTTTTCTTCTTCTCTTCCTCCATTCAATTCAATCCACAAGAGAGCACCCGAGAAAATAAAGCGGGTAAAAAGTCAGAGGCCAAATTTTTCCCTTTCTTATTGCTACACCACCGCCGCCACCGTAATTTGTACAAATCTACCCTTGTTTCTTCATCGTCGTCATCACTGACAGTACAACACTATAAAACATTCATCGGTGTATGTGTGTGTACATATATATTAGTATTTGTAGTACAGCAACAAGAAAATCTCTTTATCATTATCGAAAACGTGAATCCTTTCTTTTTTGATTTCCTCCAAATGTGTTATTTTACCGTAACGAAATAAAAACACAACAAGCCGGCAAAACAACAAGAGGAATCAACCTTGTCTGTTTTATTTTTACAAATGAATCTCCCTCTCTCTCTCTCCCACCAGTACTACTTTGTATCTGTAAACGGGATTGAGAATGTAAGAGAGTACGGAGTAGACACGCAGTCATGAACTTTGTGTGTAACAAAACAAATGAATGTGGATGGAGATTGATGAGCTTCGAAATGGGTGACCACACCCATGTCAATGTATTATTATTACCAGCTATTGTTTCCTTTCATTCATTCTCTTCAGTCTATTTTTTCATCATCATCTTGTCGTTGTTCTTCTTCTTCTTCCTTCATCCTCGTCATTCATCCAATCTTTTTTCACCTCTCTCTGTCTCTCTCTCTTCACTCCATTCAACCCACTAAAATCAGACATCATGCATGCAAGGTGTACAACGAAACGAACCAGACATTGTACAAAAATGCTAATACTCTCACAGAATAATAAAAAAGCACATTCTTCACTTGGCGCATATGAAATTTCTTGGCCATCGCCATATGATGATGAACGTGACCACAAAAAGTGACTTCCATTTTTGAGAAGGAAACAAAAAAGGCGCTCTACAAGAACGGATGTAGTGGACTTTTCTCGACTTGACGCGACGATTATGAAACAGAGAGAGAGAGAGGGAAAGAGAGATAGAAGCCAGGTTGTACAGAAGAACAATGCATAATTTCAGACTTGGGGTTCACAAAAAAATGATAATTCAGCTCAACAGACAGCAGACCCACCAAAGCCGGAGTCATCTCATTTTCTTTCTGTGGAGTACACTCCTTCTTCACACACACACACACACACAGTATTATATATTATGTCGTCATCATTACAGAGAGAGAGTTAGAGAGTAGGCACGCCATGAAAAGAAGCAAATGCCATTGTCAATGTCACCATTTTGGTTGTCGTAAAGTAAAAACGTCACCCTTTCGTCTCTCTCTGTGCATCATCGTCTTACTTTTTGTTCTCATTACGAAGATTTAATGGAATATTTTTCTCAGTCTGTCTCCGCATAATATAGTCACAGTGTATTTTTCTTTTTTCAAAAAAAAGTTACAGCAGAGCGAGTTAGAAGGCTGGCTTCCACTCTTGACTTGCAATTTCCATTGTTGGCAACATTCACCTAAAATGAAAAGCAGAAACCTATTTTTTCTTATTTTCATCATCGACACTCTTCTCTCCCCTTGCCTGAGCTGCCTGTAGTAGGAAAAAGGAGACTGATAAAAGAATACAAGTAGAGATGGATGAAGAAAAACACTCGTCAATCCTTGTCAATCTAAAGTTAATTACTTTGCATAATATGTTTACAATCTGTTGTGTGCATTGTGACAGGTCCATTATTTATTTAAGAAAAGTAATCCTTTTTTATTATTTAACGCTAGCTCCCATCTCCCTGGCACCGTCACATCATGGATCATGACTTTCAAGGAATGTCTTGTTAGTCTTTTTTAATTTTTAAATAACCTACCTTCATTCATTATACACGAAATAAATGCTTCTCTACCTATTTTTTTCAACTGTCGTCTGCAATTTATACTTCTACTGTTCTACTGTCACAGGGTATGTGAGAGTGTGGATAATGCACACAGCATGAATGTCTACCAATATCTCAGTATTCAACGACGTCCCTGGCCAACAGCCATCCTATTTAAAAATAAATGAAGTCAGGATATTTCCACCCAACTACTTTGCCGCATAGACGATTCGTTATCGTCAATATCGGATAACGTGATCCAATCAAATCCTTCAATCTAGAGAGAGAGAGAGACAGAAAAGAAACGAGGTTACATTCTCCCGCCCACGCGGACACATATCATCACAGTGGTGGTGCTTTATGCCTCTATTGATTCTTACGCAGGTTCTTAGGTAATTCAATGCTCAAACAAATGCACACCAACTTGTTGTGCATCCAATTGTTCACGTCAGTCAGGTACTCTACTTACTTCAATCTTATCTCTCTCTCTCTCTAAAGAAGTTTTTTAAGCTAACAAATTTATTGTCAAGGTAACCTTATATTTCTATTATTTCAGGAAGTTTTGTCGCTATTGGTTCGTGCAAGAGAAGAACATCCTCATCGTGGGCATTGTCGACGGGAACTTTTTTTATGTAAACTTTTATGTAAAGACGGAAGGTCATTTCTCTCAGGTGGGGTGATGGGACTGCCGGTGGTTGCTGGTAGTAGTCCTCGTGTAATAATATTCCTGCACAGTTATAGTTATCATGAAAGTGTGATAATTGAGCCTGTTGTGATTTTATGGTAGTGTGAGTATTACGACCAGCACAGGTGAACAAGACGGGGGATTTTGGTGCTGATGACTCCAGTTTATTATTCTTCCAGTACACTGGCAGGTCTTCATAGGAGAAAAAAATAAGGTGAGGCTGTTTCTTCTCAGAGAAAAATTTATTTCTAAATCATCCAAATTGTGATGATGATGATGATGATGATGACCATCGTACAGAGGATGAACATGCTTTACATACCTACCTATTCAAAACTTCATTTGGCTCACTATTTTTGTTACAGCAAACCACAGAGTGTATTATTCTTGTAACGCAAGTGGGCACTGGCTGGGCACATATATCTTCTATGATATTGGCGTGGTGTGGTGGAAATGAAGAAGCAACAAGAATAACAAGTGACTGCAGCACCGAGCGAGAATATGAAGACACCTGCTGATGCTGCTGTGCAGGTTATGATGATGATATTATGAAGACACTACTTTAACGCTTTTTTTTTCTTTGAGAAAAAGGATAATATTCCTCAAGTGTCAGCATGAAATGCATCGTTTCATTCTTTGTCTCCTCTTATTAGTCTTGAAATATGCATTAAGGCAAGGTGGAACAGGACACAGAGTAATGCCAGTTGAGTTATGATAACTGTACGGTATTAATTCTCAGGTTTTAGAGACTTAGAGAGTGAGTGGAAGGAAAAGGGTTAATTCTGCTGAGAGAGACAGAGAGAGAGAGAGAGGTGTAAATGTCAAAGGGGAAAAGAGGATGGCAAGGAAGTACATATGGACGTAAAGGGGCTTGGTCACTTGTCCTCTATTACTACTTTACTCTAAAAGTTTTGCTTTTAAACCTAAGTGAATTGTCACTTGTTCTCTCTTTTGTTTGCTAAAGTGTCACTTAAAATGAACCGTGCGCAAGTATACATGACACATGGGCAAACGGACCAACCTGTGCAAGGGACATATGTACTGATGATGATGATGATGATGATGAGAATGTAGTTTCTGTAACTGTAAACTGTTCTAGTACTAGTTGTACGGGGATTCCTGGTTTATCGGGGGAGAGAGAGAGGGTAGACAGAGATAATATAAAGTGGAGAAACATTGGGTTTAAAAAGCCTTTCTTTCGCAGTTGCGGTGATGGACAATGGTTGTAGAGAGAAGGAACGGAATGAGGTATTGTTACAGTATTTAATTTCATTGGTGGTGTGACCAACAATTGGGTAAAGGTGAGGACGACCTACAGCAAAGAGAAAATTGTCACAAGGATAAAAAACATAAAGTGGTATAAATGTCACGTTGGTGATGATGATGTCAAGGGAGAGATTTTTTTAAAAGAGAAAAATTGTAAATTTTATTTTATTTTTCAAGTAAATTTGCATTCTTGCGTGTCTATTGCTTACATCCACCAGCAAACACAGTAGCTACGGACAGTCCCACTAATTTGATTTGATTACAATGAAATTTTGAGAAGAAGACACTCTCTGCTCAGTGCTATATTTCACAAATGAAGAAATGAAACTATTATTGTTGGACGTGGCAGAGTTTACATACAGAAGTCCTTGTTTTTCTAACGAACAAAACGCGCCTGTCAAAAAAATGAGAAATTCGGATGGGAAACAGGACAACTAGCAGGAGAGAGGATACAAAGGTGTGTCACCCACAGTTGCCGTCACCATTATCCTTTCTCATTTGACAGCATCTTGGAAACTTGTCGGGGAAAATTATAATACCTGTAATAACAATACTATTTCACGCACGTATCGCAGAATTTAGGGATTCTTACATTTTTTAAGAGAAACATGACTACGATCGGGCAGAACAAGATAGGGAATCAGAGAGATTACCATGTTGTAAGTAATGTATTATGATGTGTAGTCGTTTTGTAGGTACGCCTGAATTTGATGTACCTTTGTGTGTGTGTGTGTGTGTGCGTTTAACTAGAGCTCACATCATCGACAAAGCTACAGATTTGAAATTTGTTTTTACATGCGCCTTCATAATAATATGTGTATACTTCGCTCTCTCTCTCTCTCTCGAGAAAAAAATAACAGGCCTGTTGTAGCAAATGGTTTGTGTGATTGTGAGATGATGATGACATGAATATGGTAGGTGCTGCTGCTGCTGTACTGCAAGAGCAGACATGTTTGTACCTCTAAATTATATTCTTTTGCAGACAGAGGCCCTCTACTTTGGTGGTGTTATATGGCAACTGCAGCAGAGAAAATGCAAATGTTTATACATGACAAATAGCTTATGAGAGCAGTTGGCAATATATCACGAGGAAAAAACCGTCAAGAGCAGACAGATAAAAAGAATATGAAACAGACACAGAAAAAACCCACAAAAAATTTGTTCTTTCAAAGCTTTACACACAAAGAGAGGGAGAGAGAATGAGAGAGAGAGAGAGGGTTCCTCCGAAAAAACCGGTATACTATGCAAAATTACATGAAGGCGAGCATGCATGGGTTGATTCCTTCTCCCTGTTTGACTGATGATGATGAGGAAGATGAACATAATAAATGGCAAAGGGATGTAAAATATACATACCTGCTTTACCCACCAACGTTTCTATCATTATTACCATACGGTCTTACCACCCTTATCGTCGTGTTCGCCTATTTTCTTCTTCCATTTGCTCACCAAGACGCAAATAAAAATGCCACTGTTTTCTATTCTTCTGTTCGCCTCAAACAATCATACATACCTTCTTCAGGTAATTATACATTTTTTTCTCCCTCTCTCTCTCTTTCTCGGTGACAAATGAGCGAAAATTCATCTTTTTTCTCTTTTTACTAATACATCTGCTGTTGCAAGCGTGACATCACCTCATTTGCATAACCCAAGCAAATAACTGAAAGAAAACATTAGTTTTTCTGTAGTTAAACGTTTCTTCCCTGTTCACCCCTTTCGTTTCTTGATCGAAATGTTAAAAAATAAGCCGGTGTATAATTTTATCGTTTTAAGGATAAGATGCCCATTATGTGTACATATATCTCCACACGGCGCGTTTTTCTTCACGCTGCGAATTTTAGACCATATTGTGGCCATACTGGTAAAAAAAATAGTTGCAGAGAAAAGGGGGAAAATCAACATTAATTAAAGTAAGTCAACAACAAGTAATATGGCAACAGTAGTTGCTTCTGTTGTGAAGTTACGCAGGCTTTCTTTTAAATGTAAACAAACGCTTCCCTTCTAACCACACACAGGCATAATCGTTCCCCTCTTTTTCTCAAATGACCGTCTAACGCAATAAGCGACTATAATGTAACATTTTTTTCTCCGTACCTTCGCATGTTTTTTCTCTCTACATTTCTTTGTACGCTTTATTGTTCTCCTCACTGCGAAAATGTAAACTTAATGTCATTACCCATTTATCATTCATGTGTGCGTGAATAAATATGCCATCGTGGTATGGTAGGGCATAAATATTTTTCATGGAAAAAGATCACGAGTATTTAGTACGTTTCTTGCGAAAGGAAAGTATGCATGCCATTTATCATATAAGCAATAATGATGATGATGATGATGATGATGATGATGATAATTACAATGGACTGAGAACTGGCTGCCATGTTGCGGTGGTTGTCACACGCAAAAATAGAGAGAAAAACCACGATTCCTTCATTATTTTACCACTCTCCCCAACATTCTGTTTTTGTGTGGGGTTATCTACCGAGTTTTGTGCTAACTGATGGTAAAATGATGACAGACCAGGACAAAAAATGGCGACGACAAGGACGACGTCGACTACTCCTACTCTAGATTCACCACGCTCATCATCATCATCATCATCATCATCGTCGTCGTTATGATAATAATCGTGGCAAATGATAAATATGTTATAAATGACTGTTGCCTCTGTGTGCTGACGTGTGGTCGGATTTTCTTTGCTTCGCTTGTTCGGTAGACGTTACTACTCTTCTCCTCAATTCCATTCCGTATATTTGTTTTTTTTGTGACTTGGACGACGGTGAGAGCGAACCATCCCACTGTCCATTATTTACTGCAGCGCATATCCATTTATTTCCGATAATTACGTGCTCATTATCGTCATTATCATCATTGGCATAAAATCTCTTGCTTCATTTACAATTTAAACAGAAAATTCGACTGTGTCAATATTTATCTGCCGTAGTCAAATAGTTCCTTCTCTCCTTTCTTCAGGGCAAAGGAGAATAATGGTGTGTGTGCTACGGGAAAGCGAGGAGGAAACAGAGAATTTTTAATTAGACCGCTATTATACGGGACTTTTTTATGTTCGTTCTGGAACACAGGTAAATGCGGGCTATGAATTGTATATTTTTTCCACGATCAAAAGGAATCAAGCAATTTTGATCTAGTCAAACAAAACCAAATACTTTGTAGTGGTCTGTCCATCGTCAAATTATGTACGGGTTGGGAAACATGTGTTGGTTTGTTGATTCTTCCCAGAAACTTCTGTTGCGATTAGATCGATGGATATATATATATATATATATATATATATATATATATATATATGTGTATTCTCGCTGA
>JAHZNE010005915.1:0-10738 GCA_027744055.1 Callyntrura sp. NNG-2020
GCTTTGCTCTGATCCTGCAAGCGTTTTTATGCATTATGCTATAAAATAATGCCGACACGTATGGTGACGGAAGATTTTTATTTCATTAAATCCGTTTACAATGAAAAAATATGAAGTTGGCCCTCTCGTTTCGTATTAAAATTACACATGCTTTGCACAACATACCATACTACAACCCTGACGTTAAATGTTGTCAATAAAAATACTAAACAAACATGTTTACATGGCTTGTGGGATGTCTCGACACTCTACCGTACTCCGTACTTCCTTGCTTGGTAGTTGCATTGAGGAACACCGACTGAAAATTGGTTCTTGGAACAGTTGCAAGGTGTGAAGCTAAAGCTTTGGTAATCAAGTCGCGAAATACAGGTTGGAGTTGGACACAGTACAGCATGGGAACAATTTAATGATTAAGCCATTTAAGACGATGATGCGATGGTTGGTACAAAAATGGCTAAATGAGACACTAGTCATTATTGATGATAAGTGTTTATTCTCTAAACTTTAAAAAATGATTTGCCAAGATAGGGACTGCACTGTAATGATGGCGACTGGAAATGCAATGATGATCATCGTTACATCACGCTATATGCTAATGTTCTATATGTTAACGTCGCTGTGCCGGCCGATCACCACCAATAACCAGGATCTTATGCGATATTTATATGTTGCCATAAGGGGAGACATCATTTTAATTGAAATCCCTCCAGACAGTTTTTATCCCCCCCTGGATGATCTAGAAGGACATGACATTGTCTCAGACGATACAAGAAAAAATTATCATGGTTTTGGCTCTATACCTTGACAATTTGACAATTTTTTCAAGTACTTAGTCACTATTGGTTACCCAGACAAATGGACAAATTTTTTACAAGTTTGTCAACTGGTAATTTTATGAAATAAGTTAACCAAACGTTTATTTCGCACAATTATGTCGGACACGGATGAACACGGACGACGGACACTGGGTATAGTAACACCTATCCGACTCATCCCTAGTGTGTACTGTCGTGTACGTTACGTAGGCAAATTGCACTTACAACTATTGAATTGTTACATACACTACTTGTAAAGTCAGCTTTGAGCACTTCACAAGCCAGGAACAGGCATACCGAATTCCAAAAGCCGAGATCTGGGTGAATGAAAAGTAGCGGTCATTGAAACATTCGTGTTCATTACTACGCTACTACTACATTTTTCTTTTTTACCTCCTAAAACATCAAAAGCAATCTTTTTTTGGATCAAAACGATTATAAATTTTCTTGTACATTACAAATTGCTAAAAAAATTAAATATAATACGTTTTCAGACATAATCAATATTATTTTAAGATATTTATATTAATTTTTGTAGTGGTGTTGCCCGGACCGCACGCCAACAATTTTGAGGTTTTTTTAAAGTTAGAAACTATGTACTTTATGTGGTTAGGGGCGAAAACTTAATAATAAAAACTGAAGTTGAAAAATGATATGACAATAGTGAAAAAATTGCGCTATATAACGAGTTGTCACTAGTTACTAAAAGGACACACTACCTGCCCCTCCATAGTTAGTCCATTACTCTAGGGGGTTGGGGTTGAACCTAATTAAAATACGTTCAATGAATAAGTAAAGAGTCATTCAACATCATACTCACTACTCACTATCATAAACCATACCGTAATGTAAATCAGCCTACTAGTCTCATGTTCCTCTAAAAATTGAATAGTGTGTAAATAGATTGTGTGAAATCAGAAATGATGTGATTTTGTACATCCAGCACATTGTAAATAAATTATCCAATGCAATGTAAGTTAAACACAAATATTTTACTCACAAGTAAAAATAAAAATTAACTGAATGTCAACATCAAGTACATAGTCAACCGGAGTTGTGAAATACAGCTTATTATTATATACATATATATAACAACATAAGCAACTTAGATTAGATCGATAAATGTCAAAAGTAAGATTGTAAGAGCAACGTCCGACATAAAATATAATACGAGGACGAAGCGAAGTTTTTGTAGTAATTGTAATGACTGTTACTGTAATTAATTTTTAAATAATGTTGAGCAGTTTATATTGTAATAATGTACAAATTATTATGTCAATGTAATGTACACACTAGCGCCGGCTTGTAGTTTTTTTTTACTGATTCAACTCGTAGAATTCGTAAAATTGTACATCCATCAAAATAAGCTTTAAATTCTTCATTCTTTGCGAAGTTTTTTTTTGTTCTAATAACTCTCGACTTTAACTTGCGGGAGATAACGAAATCAGGCAGTGACAGCACAAGCCAATTAATATTTTCCTTTCAAACTATACTTTGGCTTCTATTTTACATCTACTACTAGTAACAAAAAACCAATTTCTCAAAACCTTAAATGCTACAAATTTTGTTAGTTTGTTTGGCATATTTATGACTATGTCCGTCGCGTACGTCGTCGTGCCGTCGGTCGGTCGATAGTCTGTGTGTGCTTTTATATCTATTAAACAAGTCAAATGAAAGTGAAGAAGAAACATTATTATTCTATTTTCAGTAACGTCCCAATACAATGACTTACGTTACGTCATGTGAATGTGTGAATATATTTTTATTACATGCAGTTAATAGTTGATAGTCTATTTTATTACGTGTGCATGTGTTATTTTACAGATTGGACCTACTATCAACTATCGGGGAGACACATGTGACTGATAGGTCATAGGTGGAACACAGAGACAAACAGAACAGACAATATGTGTTTGTTAGTTGTTATGTGAGTGAACATGATGTGAACTACAAAATGCGGCACAATATGGAGAATAAGCTGCATTTTACAGCATCTGACTCAAATTTCATTAACTGCAGACCAACCAAATATTACTGTAACTAAGTCACACACTGATATATATTTTATGACAAAAAAAACTAATATTGTACCGTTGTGATCGTTGTGATCAACAAAATGACGTTGTGGTCGTCTCCTCATCCTAAAGAAAGTGCTGCGTTGAGTTTAAGCCAAGCGCAAAAAAGTTCCGAAGTTGGCAAATTTAAAGAGCTCACTGATCGAGAGGCAACTGCAATGCCGTCTTCAGCAACCTCGTTTGCTTCGGATGGCTCTGAAGATGCAGGATTTGAAGATGGTTCGATTGATGTAGATATGGGTGAAGAAGAGACTGACAGTATACAAATAGACTGTATACAGACTTTAACAGAGCTTGATCCTATAATTGACGGAGAATTGAATGGAACAGACGGAAGCCCCTTAATGTCGGATTGTAAGACACCTATTCCGCTGCCGCCTCCACCAGTACACATTGGGAGTGGGGGTACGATTTCAATTATTGTTAACAGTTACATGTCCCATGTTGTGTGGGCATTGTGCAAGAATTTTAAAATTCGGTTCATATGATCATGTCAATTAATGTGTATATATTCATTCCAAATTAAGCTTTTGGAGGAAATCAGGCATATGTTAATATGCAAAACAATATTGTTTCTCGAATAATGGAACGACCTACATCTCCGATACAATCATATTGGAATTCAAGTGGCACTACTGAAGCTATTGTGCATTCTTCCCGAACACGAGGTGACGTTGGACTAAATAATATCGGGAACACTTGCTTTATGAATTCTGGTCTCCAGTGTTTAGTCCATACGTCACCGCTGGTGGAGTTTTTTGTTAGAAGGTATTTTATTAAAGTCAGAAGTATTTACAAAAGCGAATTCATATAAATATTACGTAACACATTGGCAAAATTTCTTTTGCATTTGAAGATCATGGGTACGTTATTGCAATTGGGTCAGCAATTTCTGGTTTTATAGATTCTTTTTGTTTTGCAGTGATACATTTGAAAGAACTGCAACATCGTTAATATATCAGTTTAATTCCTTGATGAATCATATTTGGTTTGGAGAGAAAGGTGCTATCTCACTTCACGATTTCAAATTGGTACTTGGGAACAAATATGCGCAATTTAAAGATTGTAGACAGGTTGGTTACTTTTGTTAAACATTAAAGGTTTTCTCTTTGTATTATAGTACTAACCTAACATATTTTTTTGATACAGCATGATTGTCAAGAGTTTTTGGCAGTTTTACTGGATATGCTACACGAGGAGCTAAAATTAAAACAAAAAGCTGCGTTGTCGGTGGCAGACTCATCTATTGTTGAAAGTTATGAAGATTGTTCGAGTACACAAAAAATACATGAGAAGCAATATTCTGTAGCAACATCATATGCATTATCTATGAAACCGGACGCAACGGACAGTGCAGCATCCCCCAAGAGTTCAAACGAACAAACGGAGTTTGCCAGAGTAAGTCAGTAAGATAACGTCAATTTCAAAGGTACAATGAAAGTATCACTCCCATAATATTAATAATACTACATTTTATACTGACATTTTCAGAATAAACCTAGAAGTTCATTACCTAAAAGAGCAAAACTAGAAAATGTAATTGAAAACGACTCCAGTACTGAAGCTATGGCTATCATTCACTGTGACGAGCCTGACGAAGTGAAAAGAAAAACGCCACTTTCAAAAGCTGTGGAAAATGATAAAAATAGCAGCAAAAGTCAAGAAAAACAGGATAACATTAATAATTTACATAATGTTAACGAGGCAAGAGGAAGTTTGGATGTGCGTTGTGGTTTTGATGAAAATCTGAATAGCTGCCCAATGTTGAAGGCACAGACATATTGGAATAAATACATGAGGGAGAATGATACCGTTATAGCATCTACATTTCAAGGAATGTTTAAGAGTGCTGTAAGTGTTTTCAAAATCCTGTCACGTGTGAACATATTGCCCAATATTTTAAAGCTTCCTTCTTTCCTGATTGATATGGTCCTATTATGTAGGTTACTTGTTCAGAGTGCAGTTTTATTTCGGAGACATATGAGCCATTTATGTACCTCAGTCTTCCCATTCCGAGAGTAATGGAGAAAAAATTAAGTAAGCAAATTGAGCGGTACATACCCGACTTACAATCACTAGTTCGATGAAAGTTTTGTAAAAATGCAGTCTTATATCACACAGATGTCACATATATTAGTATGAAAGACCGAACTCCAATGAAAGTGGAAGTGACCATTCAATTGGTGGGAACTGTAGAAAGTTTAATTCAAGAAGTAATTAAAAAAGTAAACAATTGCGGTCTTGATAGTATTACCAAGTATGCAGTGGCAGAAGTTTTTAATCATCGTGTTTCTCGCGTGCTGGTTAGAAATCATTATTATCGGTTATATTATTATATTATTGTCGGTAGCATACGATCCGAAGTTGAATTGATTTCTTTTATTTTTTAGGATGACAAATCACAATTAAGAAGTTTAAGTACAAACTCTCGAAACATTTACGTGTATGAACTAAACGATAATTTTGAGGGCAGCTATGAAGGAAGCACGATCAACGATATACAAGATCCTCCTCCAATTTTAAAAAATGAGAAATACGGCATTTTGTCGGTTCCCGAATATGGAGGTCGACAGGTAAACCGACTTTTTTCACCTGCTAGCGACTCTAAATTCAGATTAATGGTTAGTATTTATGATGAAACGAATTTATCATTGATACAGGAAATGAAGAAGATTACAGTTACAGAATGGGGTAAAGGCGATGAAAGCCATGCACATTCCTCGTCGGATGTAAGTAGATCATTACCGCTTTACGGACCGGTGGCTGCTCCTGTTGGAGGTGGAACATATGATGGCACTACGTCGTCATTTGCAAATTCTAGTGATGATTCTATTCTACCACAGATAGATAATGACAATTTCAATAGAATTCAGTGTAACATTTGTTTAGAAGATTATCCCAGACAGGAGCTCAAGAAGCACAGAGGCTGTTCGTGTGTGCTGTGCGAGGAATGTCTCGTGGTACATTTGAATTTGATTTTTATTGATCTTAAATGCACATGGGCGACAAACACTAAAATTTAAGCCCTTTTTTAACGGTGGTTTCAAATTCGCATTTATGCAATTTATGCTGTGACATTACCTTACCGCTGTGAATATGTGGAATAATGTAATGATGCGTAAATCACAGAAAGATGTATTTGAAGCTCCACACTTATAATAAAAATAAAATGAAAACTGAAATCGAATTGCCGCACATGATGAATTTAAAGAGTGGAATGTATTTTTGCAACGTAATTTTTGTTTTTGTTCCAGAAATCTGTGGAACACTTTCAGTCAGAATCAGAGAAAGCTGACGAGGGCACTTTTGTTAAATGTGCCGTTTGTCTCCAGACAGTTGAATGCAAAAAAGCGTTTGCTTCATTAGACGAATCTTCTACGCTCTCATCTCCTGAATTTATTACAATGCCAATTATTTTTCGAAATGAACCTGGAACAGATGCAAACAACAATTCGTCTTGGAATCCTGGTCTTTTTGGTTATCCTTGGTTAATCCTTGTTCCTTCATTTTTAAGCGCTTCTGAACTAACAGACTTTGTGGAGAGTATTAATCCCGTCCCAGAAGCCAATCACCGTTTACTTAGTGTTAAATCGGATGGTAAAAGTTGCGGACAGTGTGTCTTTTCGACAAGGTGCAACGGGTGTGAGATACCGCGAGAAGGAATGATCTCATTAAATTCCTGCAATAGTATTATGATCTCATTTATTGACCTGCCCTCGGAACAAATGGAAAACATGCAGCCCCCAGATATGGCTTTGCATAATGAGCTTTCTGCATCGTGGCAGTTCAGTAGAAACGAGGAACCCACCATAGATATTCATGATTGTCTACGAACATTTTCAGAGACGTAAGTGCAAGAAATGTTATTTGTATAATTTGAGGATTAGCATTAATGTCTTAAGGACAGTACGAATGTTCATTGTGTGTGCTTAATCGTTTTGCTGAAAATATATTATTTATTTGATATATTTACTTATATTTGCAAAAATTACAGAGAGCATCTGGATGAACAGTCATTAACATATTGTTATTACGGAATTTCTGCGCGTGGCAACCGTTACTAGGAAAACCCAAGTTTATTCAATATAAACACGGTGTTTTTGCTGAAAAATCGCGGGGAAACTTAATTATCAAAGTAAAATATGTAGATCATAATTGTAAGAAGAGTCGTTATGTAGTTTACCATTGTTTTAATATCAGATTCGTGTTTTTGGACCAGTCGAGCAATAAGCTTAATAATCGGTTAACCTTTCCCATCAATGACCTGGATGTTAGTGATTATGTTACAGAAGGGTTTGGTACAGATGTTGGGAAATATAATCTTTATTCATGCGTCTGCCATTTTGGAAGTAAGTGTGTCAATTTTTTAAGATTAAAATTTAGTCATTAAATTTCACTTGTGTACATATCATGCAGTGTAATATTTCAATTGTTTTAATTCGTCTTGAAGGTGCATCAGCTGGCCACTATACAGCATATGCAAAAAATCCGGTAACAAATCAATGGCATTACTTTAATGATGATAATATTATGGAGCGTGCCCCAGCCGACAATGAATATTCATCAGCGTATGTACTTTTTTATGAGAAAAAAGGTAGGTTTAAAAAATATATAATGTGGTATCTTATAACCTTTAATATTTGCTAATCCGAGCTTACAACTGCTGTTTAATAGTCTTGTCTAGAGTATAGATTTGTTTCTTGTGAACTTTTTGTTGAAAAATTCAAACTTAAGTTTGATGTACTATTTACTCGTTATTTATTTTGAATATTCAAGTTATACGCGAACACCAACTAATTGTGGAATTAAAATTAAAAAATAAGCGAAGTGTTGAATACACCATAAACTTATTTTTATAGGTATGGATTGTAACATCCCCACCAAATGTAGTAAACCATTACCTGAGTTAAACAGCTTTAACACTACATTAACATATAATGGTGAGTAACTCTATTGTATTACGTATTAAATATGCGATATTAAGAATTGCATTCTATTATTTACCGCAATTTTTGTTATAGCTGATACACGAGGTAGTTATCTACCTGGGGAAACAAATGTTTCTGCTGGACCTGTTCGAGTGAATGATTTCATGAACGACAACCTGCAGGTAGACTCCACCAGCCCAAACTTTTCGTTTCCTCATCTCTCGACTGAAGCGGACCTTCTAGGATTGGAGGACGAAGGCGTGGGAAACGAAACTAATAACGTACTAGAAATTCATGATGGATTAGATCTGCCAGAAACAGAAACCGTAGTAGTGACATCGTCAACATCTGGACCGGATGACGATATGTTAAATAAGGAGGGCGATTTAGACTTCGACAACTTTAGTGGCAGTGATAACGTAATATCTACTTCAACACCACGGTATGAATTACCGACTAGTAGTGGTGGAGGTGCCGACTCTACTAGTAATTAGAAAGTATAGGATACTGTGAATAAACGTTTTTCCTTCGCCCGCAGTAGTTTAAAAATCGTATTCGGAAAAGCGATTTTATTAGTACGCTATCAGATATGTAAGAGGTACAGATGTATACATTAATTTGCTTTTTCACGTAATAAACATATTCGAAATATATCTTTGTGTGCGAAAATGGGATAAGAAGTGAGTACGCATTAAGCAGTCTTGTATCGTATGACAAATTAACTATGAATTTTGAAAATGACTTTGTCCAGTCTAAAGAGAATTCTATTTTTAAGTACATATGATAAAACCTTTGAGAGTAGAATGAAATATTCATGTTCAATTACAGAAGTAGTTTATAGCCTGCACAGTATTCTTTTTTGCTTTCATATATTGTGCTGTTATAACTACAGGACTACTATAAATTTTCAGTGATAAGCTAAGGAAAACTAAAGTTTATACTTATAAAAAGTTACTACGTACCGATTCTGGAATAATGGCAAGCACTACGGAACATTTGCTTATGTGTAACCTTGTTTTGTTTTTTTTTGTGTAGGGGTTTTGTATTAGACATTTTTATATATTTGTATTATCGCTTTACTTCATAATCCTGCAACAGTAAGTACTGGAAACTTGAAATTTTCGTACTAAAGTCGTTTTGATTTCAAATTATTTAAACTGATGCACCATATTAGACTGATCACGCTGTCATCGATTTTTTCTTTAACGAAGTTTAAACCATTAAGCATGTTTGATTTTTACTCCCGTTTCTTACGATTACGATATACATAATCTTATACAGTTATTGGTCATGGTTTATGGCATTCGAAACTATAAACTAACTATATAATAATTGTTTACCTAGTATATGATACATGATACAATAAAGAAACGGGCTGGTTTAAAGACGAATGGTATCATGCGTAATCACGAATTGTTAAATAAAATAAAAATGTAGTTAGATAGTTGCTTTCAAAAGTATCTATCGTACAATGAAACTTTTACATCATCCTCTTAAATATTACGTTGTGATAAGTTTATGAAGTACATATGTTTTAGTATTTTGTTGCTGAAAATGTGAATATATGAATGGGAAGTAGGTTCCACTCTTCTACAAGAGTTCATGAAACATGAAAAGTTTACCATCAGAGTTGGAATGAAGAGATCCAACGCGGTATGCATGTTGTTGGTAGTTGATGGAAAAAGGAGTAGAAGAATTCTATTTTATGCAGACAATTCCATTTTCTAATGAATTTGAATGTACACGATGAACATTATAACTTTAAAGACGTGATTTATCTAAGGTCAGTGCGTTGCTAGTAACATTCTTGTGTGTATGTAATCTCATGTTCTCTTTTTTAAAAAGTGATGTAAAATTAAACGAAGATTAATACTAAATATAAATTCATTAAAAAGTAAATTGGCGATCATGAGAAACAAACAACTACTGGCATTTTTCTTAGCAACTGACTCGGCGAACCACCACCACTAGCAAAAAGCATTTCATAAAAATACAAGTCCGACAAGTTGACAAACTTATCAATTTATTATTTGTCCATTTAACTGTGTGGGTAACCAACAGTGACTACTTGAAAAAGTTTATCAGCGTGACCATTAGATAAAGAATATATACAAGATACGAAGAAAGTACATTTTTCAATAGGAACTAGGAATGTGACTACTTTCAAAAAGAGATGGGAAGATCAACTTTTCAAACAAAAGTGTTGTAATTCCATTGAATTTAGGTTCTAATTCCAGAATTCTCAATTTTAAAATATAACAAAATCTTAGCCAAAAATAACAACGGTTACCGAGGACTTTGTTATTTTTTGAATGGCAGAATTGTGGAATTTTATTAATGAAGGTCAATGATTTGGATATACATTCTACAGTTCCATTACACAGAATTACACAAGTGTAGTAGTTCACGCAGATTTTCATGCAAAATCAGTCTCTTTTGCATTCTTATGGTTACACTGGTATAGGATCAATTTAAGAATTTAATGCTCATACGAACCAACCAAACCAAGTTTTCGCCTCTAACTACTATATTTACACTCTAATGCGTGGACTACTCAAATACATACACACATACATACTTGAAAAAGTTGTCAAATTGTCTGAAAGGCCCTAGTCCATCGACATAAAATTGCCAACTGTTTCATGGATTTAGTAAAAAAAAATGCAAACCCCCAGGGATTATGAATTCCTACTTCGCCAACGCCAACGAATTTCGAACTGAGCATACGAACTTTTACGCTTTACGCACTAAAGGACAGGAGGTTTATTCTGGTGAAACTGACTTAAGAATTACTTAAGTTAAGAATTACTGAGCAAATTCTTAAGCTGGTATTGCAAGTAGTGAACTGCAGTGCAGCGCGTCTTTCAAAGTCAGCGGCGGTGAACACTGATAGTACACAAAGCATTAAATGAACTATCAT
>JAHZNE010005916.1:0-10298 GCA_027744055.1 Callyntrura sp. NNG-2020
TATATCCATATTATTCGATCTCGACACTAAATATAAAATTAAGTTTGTTTTAGTTCTGGTAAAACTGTAGACTGTCACCGCTGCTTCCTCATTTGTCATGAAATATTCCTCCGAACCACTATCCTGTCTTCGTACGCGTTTCACCTTACGTTTCATCGTCCTATTTAATTTTTCATCATTCCATTTCTGAATAGCTTGCAACTCCTCGTCTACCCGGTTAACATAATTCTCTCGCATTATCTTTTTGTGTTGTTCAATGCCGTCTGAGGTGATGCTCGTGTGCCATAGACAGTTCCAGTAATCTCGCAACTCTAGTCCCACCTTCGCTGGACATCTTACATTCTTCAATTGCGTGTCCAGATTTTCTGAGTACTCCTTCGACTCTGAATCAATGTCAGAGTTCCTTTCCTGTCTCTTATTCCAAGTCCATTGTCCCGCATTCCACCACTCGAAGTCGGTGAGCCAGGATGTGTACAAGAACAAGGATGGCAGGAGAAAGAGGCACAACACCAGGAGTACGGATAACCGAAACTTCCGTTTGTTTAAAAATACACCTGAACCCACTCTTTGAGGCATACTTTCTTTTGTTGAGGTGAACTCTTCTTTCTTGAAACTTGGAAGACGCTGATGGCCTGGTACTGGTACGTTAAACGTTGGATGACTTGATAACCGAAAAATGGAGAGAAGTTGTTTACAATCAATTTCATAAGAAAAATCCTTTTTGTTCAATTAATTGGTTCCTTCATTGATCGCAAAATATCCTAAATATCGCAATGGCCGATCGAGAAAAGAAAATATCTGACGGTGTGTAATCAATCAATGATACTTTTGAGGAGAATTGGAATTTGGAATAGCAAAATTTTACAAATATTTCTTGGTTGTTGATCCCGATGTCGCCACGACAACTTCTATGGCGGATTTATTTTTTTTATCGATTGATAGACCATTTCTTAAAACTGTCAATATGACAGTTTTTTTCAAGTAGTAACAGTTGGTTACCCAGGTAATTAAATGGGCAAGTTTTTGACCCGTCAAGTTGTCAATGATATTGTTTTTATGTCATGTATGAATGATGCACAGAAAAAATAAATCATGAGTAATTCAAAAGTTATTTTTCCGTCGCATTTCAAATATATAGATTTTTTATTTCATCACTATCTTTCCACGGTTTAACTTTTAAAAGAATACGTATATGCATTTATCGTAATTCATCTCTTATTCTTAAATCGTCATCAATTTTTTCATTGCGTCGCTTATCATTATTATTAATCCATTAACCATATATGTATCATCCTGTTTTTGAACAAAAAATTACAGTAAATTAACGTAATGTTTATAATATAACTTAAAACTGAGTTTAAAATATGATTAATTGTTTAGTCAATATTATGAATAGTTACATAATCTTATTTAGTACATGTGTATCGCACAATAACACTAGTAATAGTACTTGTTATGACCATGTAGAATACATAAACAAAAGTAAATATTTCCTTTTCTTTTAATTTGTCGCTGAGAGTGTAAGTAAAAGTAGTTAAGGATGTAGTAGATTCGCTGCAAATTATATATGTCCATTTGTCGTCGATACAATAATTCTATATTACATAAGCAATACGCGTTTGTAATAATATTTTCTGTAATTGTTTAAAACTTAATTATCTACGTGAATATAATAATGCACTTAGTAAACTAAACTTGTCAAAGTAAATCCTCATCATAGAGAATCATTAAATTAGGTTGATATTATTTCACAATTCAACACTATAAAATGCATTTGAAATTATCAAACGATTACGTATTTTTCTGGCTCTGAAAAAAAAACGAACTAGGTAAAGTTATTCTTATTTTGCTGGCTTTTTCTCTTTTTGTAGCACTAGCACCAATCTGCCATGTAGTCAAAGTCTTTGAACAAATTTTGGTGAGCGTCCGTCAATGGATATGGCTCTTTTGGAGGTGTAAGCACGGGTTTTTCCGAGGTGAACTCTTCATCGAAGTTTGATACGTCCTCCATGCACTTAACTGTAGGAATAAATGGCGGTTTCACTTTTCTTGCGAGCAAGTCCTCCCAATGAATGTTACGGAAGAAGGCCTGCTTTTTCACGTCCTCGGCGTCACGTTCCGAGGATCCCAGCCGGCGTTCTGGATTTTTACGAAGTAGTCTGAAAAAATACATGAAAAAATTAGTACGCATTCCTAGCCAACATCACGTTTTGTTGATTGCTGTTGATTGTATCATTTCACAAAGTACTAACCTTCGCATGATAGCTATAGCTTCCAGTGACAATGACCTAGGATAGCGAACTTCTTCGTACACAATGGCATCAAAAACTTCCTCTTCATCATCTCCTGGGAAAGGACTTTCTCCCACCAACATTTCATAAATGAGAACACCTAAACCCCACCAATCCACAGCACGAGTGTAACTTGGTTCGGTTAGTACTTCCGGTGCTAAGAATTCTGAAAAGCAGAAAATCAAGTTTTCCTCATATGCATGGATCTGCACAAGCACTTTGAAAATACACATATATCAATTTTTTGTTGCCTCAGTCTTAAAAATTAAACAAACATTTTTATACAAACAAAATTATGACAAAGTAACCTGTAATTGGAGCACTTAGCATATTTAAAAATACTATCTTACTTTTCCAAAATGTCCTCTTCCCAAAACACTAATCAGCCTGAAATTATCAAAACTCATTTTACTGGTAGGTGGCAACTTGCTCCTTCTCGATTGCTCAACGCCAAATGCATGGTCCAACGCTGTTCGGGGTGGTGGAGGCGGTGGCGGTTTTTCTGTTACTGGAGCCTATATGTAGGAACAACATAAGTGTTAAAACGTTCACAAGCAGTATTCCCGCCTACATGATTTAATAGCAGTTCTGAAAAGCACCACAAAAATAATATGGAATTTTTTCCAGAAACTATAAACGCGTTTTTGCATCACAAAAAATAATTTTGATTAAGATCCCGCCACTTCCAAGCTCCGATTGTTTATTCTATCAGAGCAGCATATACATAGTTTGCGTATTTACAATTATAGCGCAATAAAAAGCGTCACAAAAATACAAACACATTCCTTCTTACACGATTTCAGCATAGTGCCATTGACCATAAATATGGTGACACATACCTGGGTTAATTCTGTACAACTTACTGAAATTACGGAGATGCAACGGGTCAACATGTCACTACGTTTTCATTGTTTATATCACGAGTTAGCCAATTTTTTACAGACCACACACACGCACATATATTTACAAAAACATATTTTTCGCACATTCCAAATATGCGTTGTCCTTATAACGGGCAGCAGCATAAACAGCGCAGTGGCAACGTATATAGCGTATATACAAACAGAGCAAAGATATGTACACAGAGAAACAAAGGAACAACACATAATGAATTTCGGATGCAAAAATCAAAAGCAACATTCATTTTCCATGGAATGGACAGCCATTGCTTTACAAAAATAATACAAGATAATCTAGAAACCATATACCAAAACAGCCTATAATTTCTTTCGTCATAAAAGTTAAACTCCCACTGTTATTTTAAACGGACGGACACTAGCTAATGAGTTAATGATTCATTATTATTATTATATATATATAGTAAGTCTACGGTATACGCGGTGTCTAACACTTCGCTAACAAAATGTAGTTATAGCCTTTTGGCAATAAATAAGTAGTTATTGAGATAAAAGAAAGAGACAGATTGCTTGTTTAAAAAGAGAAAGACACGGTTTATATAGATAGAGCTTGAAATATTAAAAGTATTAATAAATTATTACAGAGAGATTTTCGGAAAATTAGGTTGGTTGAACTTGATCTTTTCCCAGAGAGAGTTTAAAGAAAAAGATAAATAGAAATTGTGGCAACGGTAAAATATAAAATTATTTAATAATTATAATAATAATAAGTGAAATTGTATTCAAAAATAAATCACGACAAGACACAATAAATAGATAACTTTTTTTGTGATTTCTTGGTAGATGAAAGAATAGAAGGAAAGAAAGATTTTTGAGTGTGTTTTTTTTGTATGAAATAAAGTGTACCTCCTCAACCTCATCATCAGGATAGTCGATATAAGGCTCTGCTTGACTGTCTTGCAGATCGCCACTCAATGAGCCAGCGCCATCCAAGCAATCATCATCATCATCATCATATATTTCATACACTTGATGTGATCCATCCAGTCTCATATCCAAATTTTTCATCAAGCTCTAATAATATAAGTAATAACATTGAGAAACAATGAAACAATAAGACAAGAGAGAGAGAAAAAAAATACAACAAAAGAGGAAACAAGGAGAAAAAACGATTTAAAAAAATTATGTATACATTTTTCAATCCATTTATCAATTATGCTTATGTTTATAAACATCATACAACGACGACGAGTAGTAGTAGTAGGTATACACAAACGCGCAATATATGTAGGTGACGACGAAGACGCGGCGACAGTATATTATATCGTAATAAATAAATATATATATAAAATCGCAAATCCCAACTTGGAGCAATCCCAGAGAAATAATAAGAGTAATAAATTAAGAGAGTATGTGTATGAAACGGCTAATAATCAAAATACAAAACCATGCAAATTAAAAAAAGGTCGGTCCAGAAGTAATAAAAAATACTGTAAATTAAAAAAAGAAGAACCAAGAAGAAAAGAAGATGCATTTTGAATTCTTTCCTAAAACTTCTATCCAAGCTGTTTTGGCAGTAAAAAAATTAATTAAAATACCGTCAAGTGGTATGTTACTTACCCCCAAGTCCGCTTCCGATGGAGTGGTTACTACGATAGGTGACACCATGTTTTTACTATATTGATTGGAAGTGGGTGTTCCTGGTAGAACTTCCACTCTGTTTGTCGGCTTTTCCGGGCAAAATGTTACCATTTCCGGGGTCTTCACCTCCAGAAACACGTCAGACTTTGAGGGAATTTGTGAGAAGTCTAGTTTCGGAGGTCTGGGCGGTGGTACTGAACAAGTGAGGGGAAATGGGGAAGAAAAACAATTAACACCACAAACAAAGAATGACAGGTGGTAAAAGGTGATGATTATTGGGCATTAGCGTGACAACATTTATAGATACGGTGGAAACACGCAAAGGATGTTAATTACCTTGTGACTGGTTATTATTGAGTATATTAGACTGCCAGCTAGGATGTTGCTGTTGCGGTTGCGGTGGTGGCTGTTGGGTAGGCGGGGGTGGATGATGGTGACTCGGCTGCTGAGGTAAATGATGATGATGTTGGGAAGACGAATGATGATGCTGATGATGAGAACTAGTGCTATTGGCAGAAGAGGTCGTTGTAGAGGGAGGGTGCTGAGGAATATTGCTACGTTTCAGTAACCGTCCCCAGGTGGCAACATTAATATTTAATTGGGTAGGTCGTGGCACATTTTTCCCTTGTTGTTTGAATATTTTCCGTTGTCGCTGTAATCTTGGCCGTCTTGAGATCATCGGGTTTAAAAATTTAATTTCTGCGAAGAGCAGTCCTTGAGGTTCCAGCTGAAGGGCCATTCCGTGTCGCACGTCGTCGATAAACTCTTCCAACCTAAGAAATTTCACGGCACAGAGGGATCTCCAGTCGCGCCAGTAAATGTCTATTTCCAGCTCTCTGGACTTGTCCAGTTCAATGCTGAACCGTTGGTCCCAGGCCTGCTGAGAGCAGGATTTCCACGTTGTCTGAGCTACCGTTTGATTGTCCAGTTTTAAAACGGCCATAATTTCATCTGAAAACCAAGAATACCGTTAGGTTACGATGACCTTTGCAAGCAACCCCCATGCACATGATTGCTTCTTCCTATAAACAAAACTCACTTTTGACTTTTGGGGCAAACTGAAAAAACCAAATTCCCCCAAATTTACTACAATTCCCCCCTCATACATCCTTTCCCCAAAAATAAAAATGCTTTCTACCAACATTTTTTCAAGGTCAACTTGACCGAATTACGCGAATCTACAATAAATATACAGTGGGTGTTATATTACGTGGTAGTACTACATTGAAATTAGAAAAAGTGACTACGAATTTAAGAAATGACAGAAAAGTGCAAATAGTAAAAAGGTTAGTATTACTATTGCTTAAAACAACAACCAAACCCGTAACCCGCAACTAAAAACTACTAAAACTGGTCATGCAAACATGCTGGTTATAAAATTATAATGAGTAAGTATAAAAACTAATAAATTCAACAATTTGGAATGAAAACGGAAATGCATATGCATTATACGCATATATATGAGTTGTTTCGTTTGTAAATATTATAAGCGCAGCTTACGTCTGGTAGGCTCGTCAGTATTATCATTAGAAGCACCAAAGCATCCACCTCCAAGGGAACCAGCAACACTTGCTGATGATGACGACGCGACAACAGCACCAACAACATTACCAGCAGCGGCAATAGTGGTAGTGGTAGAATGATATAGTTATATTAGATGTTAAAATTAATTACTTATAGTTATATTATATACAGAAATTAATATACATTATAATAAATACTACTGAATACGCATAAAAAAATTAGGTGAAAGCAAAAATAAACCAAAATAACAACAAATTATGACTACTTTTCCCACATAGAAACAGTAGTTAAAGGAAGATTGTAATGAAAAGAAGATAAACCATGTTGTATTAAAGTATTGTGGGCACTCACTGCTTGTTTCGTCCTTTATACTGTACGACTTGCTAGAACTGCGACCGGTGACACCCTTCATAAAAGCCTTGAGGTCTGCCGGACTACTGCCCCCATCTCTAGAACGGGACCGACCAGGTACTTCTTCCAACAAATCCTGACAGCCCATCAATCTCACTTCCAATTTCCCTGTGACTGCGGAACACTTGTTGAGCTGTGTTGTACTCAAACGGTGACTCGACGAGTGGTTAGCACTACTATTGCTATGGTTATTCTGATGATGGTGGGGGTGGTGAGGTTGATAATGGCTATTTGAGTGTGTACTAGCGTTGGAGGAGGAAGTGGAGGAACCCCCGCCATATTTATTTTGTTGGGAGGGGGAATAGCTAATAGGACTGAGGGGATAGCCATGACTACTGCTGTGAAGACTGCCTCCACCCACAACTATGGGACCACTAGACAGGTCCAGTTCTTGACGAAGGAGCTCTTTCGATTTGTGAGAGTCTGTGCGCAGCTCGTTGATTCGACTTTCAAGCGCAAGACGAAGTAAATCGATTTTTTGACTGGCTTCGTGTAAGCTGCTTTGAGCCTAAAGAAAACATTAGTAAAACATTAGTACACACATTTTGACAACAACACGTTACTTCAAAATTCATGGGTGAAATTACATTATTTTTTTTGGAGATGTGAGCCAATTTTCTCAATGCTTAAAATCAAAGTAGCGTCCACCGTCCCATGAAATGTGGACATGCTTGTGCCATTTTGGAAAACTCCCAAAGTAAATTATTTATTTCATCAACACTTTTTTTACAAAACCCAACTCGCTTAATATATATTTTTATTCCCTATTTACATTTACAAATATTTAAAATTTTCACTGGAAATATTTAAATTATTTGTCTGTTGCTGCTGTTTCTTTTTCCCTGTTGAACCCCCTGACCCTGCCGAAGACTGGGTT
Organism: Callyntrura sp. NNG-2020; assembly: GCA_027744055.1. NCBI lineage: Eukaryota > Metazoa > Arthropoda > Collembola > Entomobryomorpha > Paronellidae > Callyntrura > Callyntrura sp. NNG-2020. Next base: position 7,602 of record JAHZNE010005916.1, read on the forward strand.
TCAATTTGTCCCAAAGACAAAGCCCGAGCTCTGCCCGCTCCTCTACGTCGTTCCTCTGCCTCGTCATCATCTCGCTCGTCTTTAAACAGCTCTCTGGCTGCTCCTGCAGCCGCCTTCTCTTCAAAATAGCTTTTGCAATGATCACAAGGACAGCTAGGATTTTTTGTCGGTCCCGGAATATGATGGCCCGGTTTCCTCAGTCCTCTCACAACCTCGCCAAATTTTGCAGCCGTATCTAATCTGGACAATGACACGTCCGCATACTCCATAAATGGCGGCAGCAGCACGCTTTTATCATCATTTTCATGCAAATTATACGACGGATACGACAAACGCTTCATATTCAACAGATTACTGCTGGGGTGTCCCAAGCGGTCTCCGGTAACAGAAGATTCGTCCTCCTCGTCTCCTCCTATAAACCAAAACTTTTTATTATGAATCTCACAGTACCTCTCTGTGCACCTCATACGATCTAGCCTTCATGATGTTCCTCTTCAGCATACCTTTCGTGTCAAATTTGCTGAATAAATATTGCAGCCACCATTGATCATTAATTCCTCCCTTTCCTCCCGCTCCACCATTCCCCACTACCAAGCTTTCCTCCAAATCCGACTGACGATCCAACTCTTGCTCCTCAATTTTGTTTCCATCAAAATGATAGGACGCCGACATAACCGACCCTGCCGTTGTCGCCTTGCTTTCTTTCCACGACGACTCGCTTTGTTGATCCCCGGCGTATCCACTCGCAAAGGAAAAGGAGCTCGCGGTCGAGTCCCTGGACAATCTTTCCTCTTTCACGGACGATCCTGGGTACGTTGTCGTGCTTACTACAGAGCTGGCGTCGCAACTCTCCCTGGACAAATTTTTCCGCAGACCGGGAAAGTCATGAGCAGATGGAGCCTCCAACAAGTTTTGCTTTTTGTTACCAACAGCAAAATTATTGAGTAGTTCCTCTCCCTCCTTCATTTTCCTGGGGGACGATGACGAAGACATCCCATTGTTTCCAAAGTGACCCGTTTTCAGCCCGCTGGGTCCATCCTCCTCGTCCGCTTCGTTAGGGTCACCCCTGTTATAATGCTGTGGGAATCCCGATTTGTGGCGCTGATGCTGAATTTTGTATTGGGTTGTATTATAAACCGTTTGTGGGGTGGACGAGCTGCCTCCCGTCGATAGGTTATCGTCGTCTGTCGTTGAGGTGCCCGTTGTGGTTGTTCCCGTTTCTTCCGCTGATGACCCTGTGCAGTAAACATCAATGTGAACAGTTCTTGGCTGATTGGTCTTTTGCTGATACCGAATTGGCGGGGAGGATTTTGCTCGACGCACTACCGCCGAACTGGGTTGGGTGGCCGGCGTTCGAAAGGACTGTCTGGAATGATGATGACGATGTTGTTCCGTTACTGCAGGTGAATGACCTTTTATTTGGACGGATTTAAAAGACTCTTTATGTTGCTGACCGCCACGCACATGCTTCAGGGCTCCCGCGGTTGGAGGAGACTCTTTCTTTGTTTGATTGTTTAAAACGGTCACATTCGAGGTATCCGGATTAACGGTTATTGAGGTAAAATCGTTTCTGTGTACATACGATGAAGGCTGTTGTTGTGTGTGTGGCGGCGGCGGTGGAGGGGATATTGGTGGGGTTGGCGGTGAGAGTGCAACGGTTTGAGTTTCTGCGTCCCTCACCACAATTCTAGTAGGGGGAGCAGGAGGAGGAGGAGGAGGAGCTGTAGTTTGAGTAGTGGCTGGAGTGAAGTTTGTTAAATTTTCACTGGAAAATGAGTACTTTGATCCTGCACCCCCACCCCCAAAGTCACCTATAACAGAAGGGTCATTTGACAAGGTTATCGTACAGGTACTTATGCATCTTCGATTGTATGGCTGGATAACCCTAGCTTTAAAGCTGGAAGAAGGTACTTCCGTTGTATTCGGGACAGCAGCAGGGGCACTCACACCACCGCCACCACCTCCAAAATTCTGCTCGGTACTGTATCCACTGTCTCCCACCACTTTCCCTTTGCCACTCTGCTGTTGTTGCCATGCCGACGAGGGGAACTTTTGGTCTGCTCTGCTTTGATGATGATGATAATGATGACCTCGCGGCCAACTTTCAAATTTTTGTATACCCGACTCATCCGGCACCACTTCCGTCACTGTCTCCTTATCACAATTCGACCAACTATACTGAAACTGTATGTTACTTCCGGTAGTGGTCCATTTATCCTTGGGCAGTGTATTTCCGCCCCCATAATGTCCCCCAGCACCCACAGGAGTACCCGTGGTGGCACCGATACCTCTCGCCACATATGTGGTTCTAACCGGTTCCGTTTTTGGATGGGATATCGTCAGTTGAGCGTGCAGACACCATTCTTGTGGATTACCAACCCCGACCCCTCGACTCGTTCGAAGGGGAGGGGAGCTGGAATTTCTCTGAGGCTGATGTCGCTGCTGCTGTCCATTACTACTGCTGCTCCCAGCAGTGGGCCATTCTGTCGTGGAAGAATGACCATTTCTATTCATTCCCTCCTAATCAGCTCCCCCCTGCCAGCGTATATACTGTCCTCTTCCAAAAATCCCCCAAAATCTTGAAACCTTCTCTGCCTCTCCACTGTCCTCCAACGATGACAAAAAAAATTTCGCTGATTCCTCCAAAAAATTGCAAACTTTCTGTATTATTCCGTTTGCACACACTTTAATTCTTCC
>JAHZNE010005917.1:0-31440 GCA_027744055.1 Callyntrura sp. NNG-2020
TGGTCGGTTATTGTCACACATAAGTCATAATCCCCTGCAATTAAGAGATTATAAGAAAGACGTCGAGATTTGGTTTAGTCATTCGATGACACCCATTCGCCTGTCTGTACCAATATGGTCGACAAGTTCGTCCTCCGCTCATCATTATCTTCATCATCTTACTCAAAAGTAAAAATGTCTGAAAATAACAAGTCAGCAAAAAGTGAATCAAGTTATTACAAATTTTATATAGGAAAACACAAGACCTAGATTACTGAATTGGGGATCATTCATGATCATGCGAGCCTCGGTCCCTATAATACCTACATTTTATTTTATATATACATAATACATATTAGCGTAAATAAAAATATATTTACCAGTCAACCTGCACCAAGTGTCGTGTTTTATTTTATTTCTCCCACAGTCAGAAAATGTAAGATAAGACATGCCCACAGATTTAAGCCTAACAACAACTAAATAGATGTCATCATCACATTTTCATCTCTCCTTGCAGTAAATGCAGTTGATGCACTTTGCCTGTTGTACGATTTTTCTATAACACGCTTCGTGGTAAAAAGGGATTGACGATTAGGATCACGGCGATCAAAATGATTTAATCCTCTTATGATCTTGAAAAGGGCATTATCACCCTTGTAAAACTAAATGCTATTGATTATCTGAGACGACTGGTGTATGAAGGTGTATAAAGATTTACTTGAATATACACACGTATTCAGCACATTACAGTACATACAATATACATAGTATAATAGGTTGTATTCATTTAAAAAAGCTGACTGCACTTTTATTTAGTACACACAATACGCCTACACATAGTGCATCCTCTCTCTCTCTCTCTTCACTACACCTTCAATTGTTGACTGTTACATTATTCACCAGCAGTTCTACTACTACTACTACTTGCTAAAAAATCTACAATCGTTGCAATTCTAATGCGTAATGAATGAGTTGATAGCATGTTGCTAGAGACTCGGCTCTAGGGAAGCGTCAAGCTTAACAATTCTCTTTCTTGATTACGATCATCAAATGACTATGCAAATACTATCAGTCAGTCAGTACTCGGACCAGCATTTTCCCCCTTGTATTTCTGACTGTCTGTGTCTGTGTGTCTACTTCTATACTATTTGCTACACACGAGTGAGCGTAGTAAAATCAGTAGTAGATTAGAAATACTACAAAAGGTAATAATTTTTACACACTATGAATTACGATTGATACTATCTAGCCTAGCAAAACGACAGAATCTATTTTGCAAACTCACCAGACGAGACAGTCACTAACTAACCTGTATTCATGGTTAGACGTGTGTGTGTGTGTGTGTGTGTGTGTGTGTGTATGTATGTATGCATATCTACTTCCATCCAATTTCCACCGACGCGACGGTATTAAATCCGTGCTGTCAGACAACCAGAAAGTTAATTTTTGTAGATTATTTCTTTTATATTGCCATTGCTGCAGGTTGGTTTAGATTACAACACACAGACGGAACGCATCAGTATGCAAAACGAAAGCTGGTTTTGTACGTGCTCGTTTCATGGAGTTAATTGGTGCAAAGTGCAAGTGGAAAATCAACCTTAAATGGGACTTGTGCATATGTCTTGTCTATGATGATAATATGATTGCCAATTGTTAATATCGCTCTGTAATTTGATGGGATGAGTGTAATGAATACCTATATTGTGGAGGGCACTTTTATCGATGCCATTGCATTGATTGGTAATTCGTTTTTATTCTTGGCCGTAATTTTGACTGAACTGCTATTGTATCAAAAGCAACATGCTGCCGCCGTCAAAATAGGAGACGAACATTAAAGCATAAAAAATTATCTGTATGTTTTGTACAAACAAACATGCATGTAGGTTAACGTCAAACAAGCTAACGATACAAAATAAAAATGACATCAGTAGGAGTAGTAGACACACATATATTTTTAGGTGCCTATCAACACAATCACTTGAAGTAAAATCGTGAATTGCATTGCGCTTTAACTTTTTAAATAATAGTTTCGTTTAATCACTTCTGTAAGCGTATTCTTTTAATTCAATATTAAACGTTGGTATATCATCGCCGTCCATCTTTACGACGTGGCTACATACACAGCTCCCTGCACAATAGAAGTTTTTATACGTGCTATAAAGCACGGCGGTAGTTGGTGATCTTGTTTACGAATTAATAAAAAGTAGAAATGACATTATCACCTCCACTCGACAGACACCACCATCATCATCAGCACAAACATGTTCATTGGTATTTGGTACTTCAAGAAGACTCAGCAAAATGAAAATGCATAGTCAACAAATACGCACTGCTTGAACTTCACAGCAGCAAAACAGTGGTTATCTATTAGGAATATTAGGATTGTTGTTGTAAAACGCCCTCTTTAATAGAACTACACGATAATACACGCATCTTGCATACGCAATCATATAACTAACTACTACTACTCCTGTCGTTGGTAAAAGATCGTCGCAGTTGGCATTGAGAGATGAGAAAACGCTTAATACAGTTGGGCGGAAAAAACAATGCCGATTTAATTGAGTCATTGTTTCAACTAGGCCTTAAACTTTGCTTTTAATAAGGACACATCAACACCACATATCTAATCATCACCATCATCGTAAAAAGGTACATAGTACACTACAGACAGAGCGACGTTGTGATTGTTGTATTTATATATATGTAGCTTATATGTGCATATGTACGGAAATATATATCAAGTATGTGCCATTTCTCATTCATCATATCATGAAGATTTTCCTCGACACTCCACACGATTAATACTTCATCTCATCAGTTGTGTGCGATTGATGCAGTGTGCAGGCAAGGATTGCTTACTGTATGGTCTCTATCATATCATAAGCATACAATGAGGTATACTATATATATTATGATGAAAGAGCGAAGCACTCAATCTTTTTAATATTATTATTTGTTTAATATACTTGAGATTCATAATACATTAAGTGTTTGTATTACTTAATGGACACACATTTGACGAAGCAAAGAGATAGATGCTTTTAGCCATGTGCATTTGTGTCGAACCACATATCTTTATTGGGATGCGGGAAGCGCAGTGCGCGATGGTTTTAATTAGTAAAGGTAGGAGGATCTACATTATACGGAGGTTGAATCAAGCTTATTTTGCTGTGACTGTGACTAAACGTTATCCATTTGAGTGCATGCAAAAGTCGTGTTAAACTATCTTCTCTGCTTTTTGAGAGTTCCACGATCTTATTGCATGAGAGAGTGGTCATGTAATAGTAAATGGTAGCATGTCACATTAATTTAAACTTCTCACAGAAGTCATACTCAAATGATAAAGACAACAAAGGATCTTGACGTCCATTAGGGGTAGATGGCATCAATCCTTGTGATTGTAGGTCTGAATTAATTCTGGGCGATCCTTATTATAGATTTTAGAGTTGATAAAGAAGGTGTTAACAGCTTAATAGTTGTTGGGTGTCGGTACTCGGCAGTGTAACACGGCGGGACAAAATGTGTTTAGGTATATAGGTGTATATTTTATTTGATAAACTAACAAGTTACCCACAGTGGCTTAGGAAATTTACACTGTGTATTGATTATCAACCAGACAGATTTCTCCTCTGTGAGAGAAATATTAAAATAGTAATATTGTTTTTGTGCAATTAGTTTGGGTTGGTTGAAAGTGCACAGCGTTGAGTCTTTGTTATTCTCGCGAAATCCGTTACAACTGCATGTGTGTACCTATTCGGAGTTTTGCTAGTTAGTCGATTACAACCGAAAGTATATTGTAGTATTTCAACGAGCTTCAGATGACTCATGTTTCTCCATCTAGGCAGTTTTTGAAAGCAAAAGAGGATGATGAATCATCATCATACATAGAGTGAAGTCTGCAGGGCTTGATGAAAAAGTTTGAAATCAACGAGTCATCGACTGCTAGCCAGGAAATTGTGTGACTACAAACACGTAGTATCGTGCTACTACCACTACTACTACTACAGTGACTGGTGAAAGTGAAGCATTAACATTGTAATGTAGCTCGGCTGGCTGTGTATTACATTAAATATATATGGTCGTCTCAGAAAAAAAAGGATAGAGGGACAGCCAAGGTATGTATGCGTAGCACACAATTTTTTTGTGTTGAGTTGACAAAGATGAAAAGACTACAACTTTACCAGAAAGGAAGTAGTAATCGCGATCGTTAGATAGGTGTTGCCGGCTCCTTGGATCCGTACTGGTGGTGGTATGGTGTCGTAAAGTTTGGGGTATAAATTATAGTTTGCCTAGCGGAAAGAAATAATAAGTTCTCTGCTTTTCATTTTATGTTTCATCAGTCTTCAGGAAAGCTTGCAGAGAGAACAAAAACGAAAGCAAAAAATGAAGCCAAGGAAATCTATAGGGCATGTTATTTGACATCTAGCGAGAGGCGACTTGTGTGTGTGCATGTGTGTGTGTGTAGTGAAGCTTGGAAACATGTAGTGAGACACCGACGCGTGTGCAACAAGGTAAGAGAGGGAAAATAATGTCCATATAACTTCTTGTACATATAGGTATGTAGTTGGATGTAACTATTTCTAGACGGGAACACTAGTGAGCATAGTGTCTAAGGCGTCTCTGCTGGTATCCAAGATCCGCCAAACTCTTTATTCCGGAGCCGTTCGGTGAAATGGATCTAAAAAAAATAAGGACGTGATTAGGCATCCAGTTTTTTTGTGAAATTTACACGATATTATTTTCTCGTCCCTGGTGTGTACCATGTATATCAGATATTTATGGAGATATATGGAGAGTTAGAAAGTAACATGCAAAGATTGTAACTTTGCAAAGTTTTATGGACTGAGCGACTAAAAATACTGTCTCTCAAGCTAATTTGCTCATGTGTAGTTGATTGTCTTCGAAAGTCCACTTTGAAAACGAATCAAACAAAACATCGCAAATTTTATTTGGCTACATCGTATGCTGCTTCAGTCATCAGCATCCATTTGACAATAATGATTAAGTTTTCACACATACACAATACACACACACAATAAATTTTGCAGTTGCTCCGCTTATGTTCGATAAAGAGAAAGGTATATTTAAAGGTAATAGCATTACCTCTAAATGGCATTACCCCAGAAAACACAGACAGGTTCAATATGCTTCCATCATCGTCAAGAAAAATGGAGTAACATCGTTGTGTAGGTATGTGGTAGGTAACGCCAACTTTGCTGTTTTTATTAGTAATCGATTTCTGTGATAAGTCATCATCAAGCCATCATCATCAAATGACTTACCTGTTATAATGTACCTACCCATTTTAAAAATATACACGCAACCTTAACGCTAGTTTTTTTTTCAAAAAGAATTTTCAAAAGATGCTGCTAATGTACGAACTATATGAGGAAGCAAACCCAATTTTTTATGAATCTGTTATATAAAAAAAATTTGTAAAATTAGTTGAGCACGCTGTCTACATATTTTTTTACCAGTGCTTTTTTCCCGTGGTTGGTTGTAATGTGATAATATTTCTCGTGAAAAGTACATTATTCATGGGTTTCACGCTGATTTATGTATGTCACTTTTTGACACGTCCTTTTTTGTCGTCATCATCATCGTCGTGAGCAGAGAATTTATTCAATGACATGCTACAAAGTGTTGTAGTGCTTCTATTATGTGTACAGGCATCCCTGTGAGTCCCTATCTCTGTAAATTGCCTTGTCATACTGGCTTTTACATTAGCGCAGCGTTGGTGGCTGTAAAATAAACGCTTAACAGTGAAAAGTGTATGGAGTTCCTCATAACCCACGCACAAACCATTCCCGGTTTCCTCTCCTCCTGCAATGTTGACTTTTTCTCTAAAAAAACTAAAGTTTAAATAATTTAATATTTGTAATCGCTCGCGATAATGACATTTTAAATCTAAGCTGGTCATAAAAACGGTGGGAATTACATATTACATATATCTACACTAGGTGATTTTTTTCAGTCATGCGATATGATATGTGGAACTATTTACTATGCTTGGAACGATGGTGCTTGAGTTTTATACATACATATTTTTTCTCTGCTCACTCACACAAGTTTACTACTGAAACCATATATTTTGGAGATTTTTTGAGAGCTGTTTAGCTTTAGCTTTAACCTATTTAGGTATGTCCAAAATAGGTGACTAAACGATAACATAATATTACGAGCAATAACGTGTGATCTTGTACGAGTGGCGACCATAAAAGCGTTTTCATTGAGCCATAAATAGGTGTTTTCAGAATGAACGTTTTGTATGGAAAAAATAATGTTTGGTAAAAAAATATTATGGAAGTTTATACGCTTGTTTTATTCCTTTTTATAATGATTAAGCGTTTATAACGCTGAGCAAGGCTTTTCTTTCAGCTAGAAAAACGTCAGTTTTTATGCAACAAGTCATTTTACCATGTCTGTGATAATTTGCATGGTGCATTACACCTTAGACAGATTCAAAGTAATACAATGGCATTGTAACACTGTAGGTTTGATTCACTCAAGCCACAAATACTACTCGGTATTTTTTTTCTCCCTACAAAACTTTTGCCATTATTTTTAATGCGACCACATCGTTGTTAAATCTCAGCTTGTTGCCGATGCACTTGTGATGTGAAGCTCTATGTGTGTTCGAGTAGAGTGAACCAATACTCATGAACTTACACTTCACTTCGTTAATAACAAAAAAAAGTTGATTGTCTACCTCTCTGTCTCCTCCCGCTTTGCATGTGTGCAGCAACGGGAGAGATTCCAATTGTTGGTCGAATGCAAAAGCTAAAATCCTCCTTCAAGTTTACCATACAGTTAGGTTCGTAAGGCTAATTTGATGGATACGACGCGAGGAAATAAAATTGTTTATAGATGACATTTTCTCTGATATTTTCTCTTTATTGCGTATATCCACTAAATGATGCTAGAAAGCACTTGAACTGAACGAGTTGTAACGCAAGACGTATCGCTTTTCCTGCGTGTGATTATGTTGTTGCTCGTATCCCAACATAATTTTCTTGACCAGGTGTGCTTCTACGATACGCTATCGTTGAAAAACAGCTTGAGATGAAGAAATATACCTCGGCGATATAATATACTACAGTGGTAGCATTGGTAGCAGGTGCCTGCAAAAGTAACCCATGAATCATAATAAAAAATGAACCCGTAAACATTGTGACAAACAGGTAGGTAAATGTATTTTATGATTTTTTATTGTTTACTAACCACTCCTCCTCCTTGTACCCGAGCACTCAGACATTATTATAGAGTTTACTCCGAACGAAATTGCTATTTGGACACCCTACTTTAAAAAAAACTTTTAGGATTTTTTTTTCTTGTGTGTTTATATAGTGGTGTGTCAATGGTTATCATTAGTAGACCTATAATAGCCTCTTTCTTGGTTCTCTCCTCTATCTGGGATGTGTGTAGGAGCACGCAAAAAAATGAGTTTGAATAAACTGTTCAAATGATATTTTTTGGGGGAAAATGTTGGTGCATGAAATGTGTCTGCAGGTATGCATCTGTCTAGGTGGTTGTATATGTATAAATAATGCACGTATGTAATAATATGTACATTCACCCCACACTTCACTTTTTTATACGTTTGTACGACAACGATAATGAGTTTACAAATGTGTGGTTTTCGGAATTTCCTTCAAATTGTCTTTGACTTGACTCCATCATACACGACACTGTTATTATGAGAGTAATTTTACCCTTGCGCGTTTCTCAAGTGAACTTTTATCAGATTTTTTGTCAAGGAAGGGTAAATGGGATACTCACATATACGTAATACGACATACACTGGTTTTTTACACGAAAATTAATCGAGAATAGGGATCTACGTGGTGGTGTGTAAAACATTAGAAGCATGTTAAAACCTCCATGTACATTATATGTATATGTATGTGTGTGTGTGTGTGTGCTATGTGAGATGCAGGTGGCGGCAATGGTGGGTAAAGAGGAGAGGAATCCTTTTTAAAAAAGTATTATAGGCAATATAGTTGTAAATATAGCAAGCAAAGAAGCAACAGTAAATATGTGACTTTTTATATAGTTCCCAATCCCAAATTGTATTTCTCATGCAATATTATTTGTCCATAAACAGTCACTTGAAGTTGTGTGTCTTAAAAGTACATTCATCTAACTCACATCATCATCATGACTGTTGTTTTATTGTGGGCACATAAAAACTTTACCAACATCCTGTGATTTTTCAGTTTTTTCTACTTCTTGTTCCTCTCATCATGATCCACCTTCTTCGAAACATTTTCTATTCACAACTGGGAAAACACAATAAGACATCGTTGCATTTTGCATTACATGTCAGTGTCCTCTTTCGTTTTCCTTTTTCTATATCACAAAATAGGACCAAGTTACCTGTGTGACTGATGATGAACATGTAAAGTGTGTTATGTCTTCTTTATCCCATTTTAAGGCTGCCAAAAGGAATGGTTTTTGGGTGGGTGGAGAAACAAAAGTCTCTTAATAGGCTGATGACAAAGCAGTGGCATTATTGCATTAGCAAACCATTATTGTTGGGCGACAATTACATCTACATGTCTATTACGTTTAACGTTTGCGAAGGGTTGTCTGTCGCTTACTTGCTTGCTCGTAGAGTGTACAAAGCAAAAAAAATGTTTGAGCCTGCCATTAAAACTGTTGAGAAAAACAAATTAAACCAAGTCGCAAAGGAAAAAAATAACCACATACTGAATTAGTTTTTATGTGAACACCGAGAATGATATGGTATGGTATAAGTAATGTAATTGACTAGGATGAGATATGCAATGCGGTTTATGCGATTTCGCATTTAAGGTAGCGTGGGGGAATCAGTCTAAACAATATACAGTATGTTTTTCACCTTTAATGACTGAATCTTACACTTTTTGTTCTGAAGTTTCTCTAGCTTTGTAAAAACATCTTTATACTCGGAGGTCCAAAAACTGATTTCTCAAGAATATATTAATATTATATACACATTTGCTGTTGTAAAAATAAGCTGAAAACGAACAGTGATTACGTTTTTCATGTACCGGGAGGAAATGGTGGTGAAAGGTAGTCGCGCAGTTAATTTCGGTTTTAAGTCTTCTCACGTCCAACTATATGCTGGAGGTAATTGTTTCTAATTACGTACAGTTTTTGAAAACACACTCGTACAAAAAAGTACGTTAAAAAGTCAGCTAACAAAGGCGGTTATAAAAATGTAAAATCTATTTTTGTCTGTGCTTATCGTATTGTTTCTCAAACTTTCATCCAATTAGTTGGAGGGTAAATTGAGATTAAATTAGTGAGAGCTGTCGTACGAAAACCGTTGTCATTAGTACATAGTGTTGCAAAGAAATGGTGAAGATGGTCCGTTTCAGTGTGAATACTCATTAATTTTCGATTTTTTGTCCGTTTGTCGCGTTAGCCGCTCGCTAACATCTGGCAAATTAACATTTTATTTATTGCTAACATTTTCTCTTCTTCAACAGACTTTTATGTGCAGATTTACAATCCGTCCAATTTCACGTCGATATATTCTTTCATCCCAGGTTTGTTAATAGAAAGAATGACGAGGTGGAAGTTCGTTCCATTTTCATTTTCATACGTGAAATTGTTTCTGTCTGGTGCGGTGGTGTGGTGAATGGTGATAGTGAGGTGATCAACTTGGTTAATAAATATATTATATTGTTTACGTACAATACAGACATGCATGGAATAAATAGGTTTTTGCATTATAATTGTAAGACTTCGATACTCAATATTTCTCAGATTGCGACTGAAGATGACACAAGTCAGATACATACGAGATACAAAGAAAGTAACTAAAATTTGTTAAAGCGTTGAGTTCGGAAAAGAGGCGTCACGCAAGTGTCACCAGTGAAAAATTATTGCAGGTTTTAGAAGTTTCTCCTTGTTCCTGCGAAAAATGCTGTTTTTAGCTTGTCAATTGGAAATGTTCATGAGGCAGAAAGATGTAGGAAATGAGTCGTACGTACAGAAAAGCTTTTTCTTGATAAGAGGAGGGAGGAGGAGATGAAACTGATGAGAGCACAATTGAGTTGTTCATTTGTCACTTTCTACTTTAAAACTTTTACATGTATGTTCCATGCAGGTAGTCGATAAAGATTAATGCATTATGTTCGAACAAAAACTACCAATATGAATAGGAAAATTTATTTAGTTGTAAAACGAAAGTTGAGAGTTGAGTGAGACTTGGAGCATTTATTCAACCATGAAATCCTACATTAGTAACATTAGTTGTCCCTTTTTGTGGGGAAAAATGAGATTTGAGATTTCTTTTGATTGAGATTTTCTTGCAGAAAATAAAGTTGTAAAGTCTTGGTTTTTCTTTTTGTTTTTTTTAGGATACTTAGGAGGAGTAAACACCAGCATTTACTGATGCCTGTTGAGATGAAAGGAGGGCGACGCTAAAATTTAAAAATTATCATCATGAATCTTATTTGAAGTTATTGGATGGTATAGATAAAAAAGACAAATGTTTGTCAACTATTTCTCGAGCCGGGACCGATAACTTCCAAAAGTATATTTTGGAAAATTTTCGCTTGCCTTTTACGTCATTTCGTAACCACTCAGGCTTTAAAAAGTTGGACTCATGGGACGGAGAAAGGCAAACGTTGAAACAGCTAATAATGGTAAGTTATTTATTCACTCTCACGTGTGCATTGTGTGTAATTAGTTGTTGGAGTCGATGTTCAGAAAGTAAAGCATTGAGAAACCCCAAGGTGTTCTGAAGTTGATGCAGCTGGGACAAAACAATGCAAAATTAAAAACGTTCAGAACCATTGGCCTAAATCAATTAAATTTTTAAGGTTACACTGATCGTAACGTTACAATTACACATGCGCATAGCACATATTTATGCTACTTTTAAAATACTTGGCACATTACAATATAGTTTTTTCGCGGATTACATGTTACCATTATTACAAAAATGATAAATACCAATGTACTGACGTATTGACAATGAAAAGCCTCCTAAATATAGAATTTCTGCTATAAAATCTGTAAATTTACACATAGCTGATCCAGATACCAACAGAAGGAGGAATGGAAGAGGTGGAGTTACAAAAACATCCACCCGAGGAAGGGGTGCTGGAGGGAGAGGTGGAAGAAGACAAAGTCCTGCTCCAACAGCGCAACAATTAGGCCCATCAGCTTCAAATTCTCCACATAATGCGACATCCAATCACTTCCAATCTTCGGAAAATTCGTCATCCAACACCAATGGAAAATCCGAGATTACAAGCAATGGCGAAGTGGAAAATTCAATTTCCGTAAGGAATGGAGGTGCTAACTACAAATCGGAACATTGGAATTCCACCAACTCAAATAATCAGGTGGGTAGTCATAACTTTATTATTATGCAATACACAAGCAACGATAAAACCGCACTGCGCAATCCCAAGGCGTTTTATTCTAACGAAATTGATGCAGCTGGGACAAAAAGCAATGCAAAATTAAAAACGTTCAGAACCATTGGCCTAAATCAATTAAATTTTTAAGGTTACACTGATCGTAACGTAACAATTACATATGCGCATGGCACATATTATTTATGCTACTTTTAAAATACTTGGCATATTACAATATAATTAGTATATTATTAGCAGCAATCACTTCGTTTTTCGCAGATTTTAAAATAATTTTTTATAGATAAAAACGGAATAAAACGATTTAAAAATTGAACGTGATCCATGTGTGTAACAATACCCTAAAATAAAATGACAGTAATGCGTAAAATTATCCCTGAGCTTTATGTACGTGGAATGAAAGAATATGGCGAAGCAAATACCAAAGGTATTTGTACACCATACACCAACTACCAATGTAGTTATTATCGATGACGACTGGACAAGCCGAATCGTAATGTTTGTCAGTGACATTTCTTTTAGATATGCAGCAACAGGGTTATACAGTCTAGAGTAGAGAGGGAGTTTTACATGACCGTCATGGCTTTGGTATTAAAACTTGTTTGTCTCTTCCTTTGGCATCGTCAAAACTTATGCCGGACCCAGCCAGACTTACGTAGTTGTGCTGTACTGTCTCCTTATTGATTTTCTTTTAAGTAAAATTTTTATGGACAAAATGAACACCAAGTATAATGGAATAATGGGAAAATGTGTATGCGTCGTGACTGAAGTTGAATAATATTTTTTTCTCTGTGTTTCAATACGTTGTAGATAAAACAACCACCAGTGGTTGTGACCAATACTGGAAATGGCATTAGTGGAGCAAACACCGTCAGTGGAGAAAGAAGTGATAGCACGCCTAATAAGCCTGTACGTAATTTTAGTTTTTGTACTACCTTTAATGTAATATATCCATAATTAACATTACGTCATTAATTATGAGAGGACTGAAAATTTTACATGTAGCATAATTGCATTTTATCGTATGTATTTAGGACTATTCGAAAGATGGAAATAATAGTGGCGGCAATACGAATGGAGCAGGTTGTAGCCACAGCAGTAGTGAATCTTTCAAGCGACTTCCAAAGAAAAGAAAATTTGATCTGTCAGATTTCGAGACCCAAGAAGCTGAAAGAAATGTTTTGCCAGTAACAACGGCCAGTACGATATCTACTGCCGCTTCGGTGGTAACATATAGTTCTTCCTCCTCATTGCCAGCACCCAACCCGCCCATCGCGACACCACTTGTGACGAACACAGTCATAAATTTAAATGAAAGAGAATTTGTAACACAAAACGAACCCCTGCCTTCGTCAATGCCTTCCAGTTGCCAGTCTGCTATTGTTGCAAATAGTCGACATGTTAACACTATCCACTCAACAGTTTTTCTATCGCACCAGCATTCTGTTGTGAGAGAAAGCGGTAGTGGGGAACTTCGATCTCCTGAAAATATTCATCTTTTAAAGCCAGCTAGTGCTATAGTTATTAATAGCAGCCAAAATAATAGTGTTCCTCATCGTATAAGCTCCATTTCTCAACCAGTGATTGTGACCTCATCTCCCGGTTTAAATTCTCATCCGTCTCATATTAGTAACAATAGTTCAGTAAGTGATTCGTATAGTATAAATTCGAAAGGCACTATGCTTTCGAACCACCCGTACGAACGTCTCGCGCCTTCTGCAATTTCTGCAACTCATCACGTAATAAAAAGCCCTGCTAATTACTCCGCTACATCTCACAGTCATCAGTCGCAAGGCCTTCCGCTGCCTGTAAGAGACCAAACATCAGAACCCTCTGTATACTCCTCCCCCTATGGTCCAAACCAGAACCGAGCTGTTGTAACTCAACAACCATCTTCAATGTACAAAGTAAGTGGCACAAATTCTCCAAGTGCCGCTATGTCTCCTAATAATTCTGTCCTGGCAATGACACGGCAGGACACCAGTCCTCACATACATTCACAGTCGGATCATCAGCCCATTGACTTGGGTTGTAGGTCATCGAATAGTCGCATTGGTGTTCATCATGCTAGAAGTTTAAGCCCTCCCCCACAGCATATTCAATCGCAGCAACAATCAGGATCACATTCTCATTTCGGTGCAATAAGTCAACCTCAGCAACAATCGGTTGTTAATTATAGAAGCAGGACCCCGTCCCCACCGACAGCTTATCGTGTACAACATATTCACGCTGTTCATTCGGATCAGATTCAGACTTCTCGAACGGTGCGCCTATCTCCATCACCACAGGGTTCAGCAAATCAATCGGGACAGTTTGGTTCCTCAGCATTTCGGCATCATTTATCTCCTTCTAAGGTACCTCTTTAGTGCTTTAATATACTATTTTAATGATGACTCATATAAGTTAAGTTTTTAATTTAAGATTGATGTTTGACGATGTTTGTTATCTTGGCTCTTTTAGACAACCCATATGATACATTATCCAGGGTCGTCAGCCAATGAAGGTTTGAACTTAACAGTTGAACGAATGAAATCACCAGTGGAATATACACACGTGCAGTATACGCAATCAGCCAACGCAAATTCGTCCGTAGTGACAACTTTGTCAACAAATACTCCTGGAGAAGCAAAGTTTGCGCAAATTGCTCCGCTCCTTAGCCAGGGCATAATTCATAGGCAGCACAATCAAGCTTTGGAACATCAAACTATCGCTCATTCACAATCTGTGGTTGTTGATGATAGGCTGCTTATGACGGCACCTGCAGTACATCACAGGAAGGATGACCATCCTCACGAGCTTGTGCTTCGAGCTCCAGGTGTCGTTCAACAGCACTCATCTCAACAGCAACATTCTGTTGTAAGTAGTGTCATATCGAACACTGCGTCATTGAATGCGTCTACTGTCACTGTCGAATCACCTGCAGACGACTACCGTGAACGTAGGTCAACTATTGAAAGAATTCATAGACCATCATCAGTTGAAATATCTCGTGGAGAATCTGTTGAAAAACACATAGTAGAAGAACCCATTCAGACATCGCCGTATTCGACTAAATACAGATACTCTAACGATGGGTGCTTTCAGACAGTTTTACAGGTAAAAATTCGTGTAAATAAAATGTTTCCTTCTTCAGTATAGTATTCTTCGAAATGATGTTTCGTGAATTTGGACAAACAATTTACTGTATTGAATTATAGAAAGCTAAGCAAGATGAATTAAAGGAGCGTCAACGCTGGACAAGTACAAACAAGCCCGAAGTTGTTGCCCAAACACAACCCGCAGAAACTCAACCATCCAGTCATCAGACCGTGGATGTCCCCCAAAGAACTGCCCCACCAGTTACGCAAGCAAGTGTTCCGCAATCTCAACCCGTACTCGACCTTCGTGAATGGAAAGGACACAGGGTTCTTGCTAAGCGATCAGACGGAAGAAGTAATTTTTACATGCCCGGAGTGATCACAGCCGTCAACGGGCATTCCACCATTACTGTGCTTTTTGATAGGGATCAAGTTTACGAAGAATACACAAATGTAATTTTGTCGTCAACTTCTTTCTATGACATTGTCTCAGACGCCAGTCCCGCTCCATCTCAAGTACGTATTGTTATTTCACTCATGACATTCATAATCATACTTAACAATAGACAAGTATTTCTTCCATCAATTTACATCGCACAATTTTAATTATGTAATCATCATAATAAAAACCGTGTTATCTATTTCCCGTATTAGGTTACCGTAGGGTGCAATGTATGTGTCAGAACGAGTCCTGAAACCAGCTTATTTGTCGAAGGTGCTGTTTCTAGAATAAGTGGCTGGCCACCCCAGTATGTTGTTACTGTTGCCGGTGAAGGGAACAAAGATTACACGGTTGCACGACCCAACCTTAGGCTCTTATTACCACCGTGGTGGGATGAACTGAAAGCCATAGAGTCTATTTATGCATTACCTCATAACACACCGACAATACCCGAATCTGCTCCACCTGTTGTGGTAGAACCTGAACCACCAGTAACGGTGACAGTGGGTCGAAGATCGCCACCCACAAATGATACTAGCATTAATACTGAGGAAAAGAAGCGATTGGAATATGACTTTTGTGAATCTGATGATGACCTCAGACGAGAAGACATACACTTCTCGGAGGCTATGACGATTGGAGGACGAAGTGCCTCCCTCACTCCGGGAACTCAACTAGGTAGCAGCAAGTGCAGCAGTGTTCAAAGTCATGTTAGTTCTGGAAGTCTGATCGGAGAAAGGGGTACACCCAGGAGTCAAGCCACGACTCCGAGGTCTCTTAATGATACCCCACATAAGTACAAAAAGGGTGATGTAGTATCCACTCCAACAGGAATAAGGAAAAAGTTTAACGGTAAACAATGGCGTAGACTCTGCTCAAAAGAAGGGTGTACTAAGGAATCCCAACGACGAGGATTTTGCTCTAGACATTTAGGTATTAAGAAACCCCATCATGGCTCTCAAAACAGCTCATTAAGGTATTTATTTATAATTTGATTTGTTCTAGTTTTACAAGTACCTTCTCGTTGACTTGTTGGCATTCCTGTTTTAAAAATAAACTCGATTTATTTGTTACAGCAGTCGTTCAAAATCTAAAGAAAGTGAAGCGGACGAAGCAAGTTCCAGAGATTCAGGAACATCACCAAGTAGCGTTGGGGGTGTGCGTGTGACTGGCAGATTTGATGCAGAAGAAACTGAAGCTGCGACAATGCTTGTTTCCCTCTCACGCTCCACTTCACCATCCTTTTCTCCACCGTCTTCGCAGAAAAGTGGTTGCAACTCCCCTCGAGTTTTACAATCACCTTTAACGGTGGGATCTAGACATAACCTATTTCTACCGATAAGTGGGGTGCCTTGTACCTCACCCGTTCCAACTTCATCACCTGCTGTAGTGGTTCAAAGCGTAAGCGGAGAAAAACGACCACATCAGTCTGTTATACGTCCTGAAATTGTGCGACCAAGAATTGCACCAACTGGCACCAGTGTAATTCAAATGAGCCATATGCTCCCGAGTGTTACTACTTCAAGTGAAAATGTTACAAGAACGCCATTAATCGTACAGACCACCAGTGCAGCTGTAAATGGAATCCAGACCAACTCAACATGTAACATTGTCCCTGCAACATCTGCAAACGGTACTCCAATAGGGATTGTAATTACTAATCCTGCCAGAATTAACCAATCAACAAACTTGAACGAAGGATTGTCTAACACTTCAGTTATTAAGGAAGTGAAACAGGAACCTCACCATACAATACACAGTACTGAAATAAATCGAATTTTAACACCATTAGCGCCTCCTGCACCTCTTGGAATTGTAAAAGGTTCTACCATCAATTTGACACCTTTGGTTGTTCAATCAGCACAAGGAGCTGCTAAGGGTCAAGTACAGGTAATTGAATTATAATGTTTGGACGGTTGTTGTTTTTTGGTTATCCATTACTCCTTGGTTTTTAGCAACTAAGCACATAATGTTGTTGGTTTAGATTGTTCTGGCACCGATGGCTACTACATCAATGTTGACACAATCACATCCCCGTCAAATTGTTGCGGCCACAGGAACGACTCCGTCCAGTACATCAGTACCTATCAGTACAGTGGTTACCGTTCCGAATGGATCCTCTCTCAACACCAGGAAAACGCTTCTGCTCACATCCGTAGCTCAGTCATCCGAATGTTTGCAGACTACCTTACAAAATGTTCGGGGGCCCCCAAACGGACCACCTGAGGTGGGAATGAATGTCAAAGCTGGAGATTTAATTGCGACCGGTTCATCTACAACAGGAGGAGCTAACGCGGTTTCTGTTGTGAATGGACCATCATCTCCACCTCAGTTAATAATTCCAGAAAGCTCCGGAGCATCAGAGACCACATCAGTTGTTTTGGTTAGACCCAAAGTTGAGACCATTCCTAAAATCATTCATGTAGTGGATACTTCTCAGAGCGGCAATATTGGCGCGAGTGCTACCAATGCGAGTAATGCTAATTCAACGGCAACTGTCATTCTTCCCTCAACTAACAGCTTAAGTGGAAACACCACAGCCCCAGCTCTACCAACGCAACTGCTACCGGTGGTTCCTTGCTTACCACCGACTGATGGCAACACATCTAATGAAAGTGACACCGATACCACACCAAAAGTCTACCCATGGCATGCTCTTCTACCCTTTCTAACACCAACGCCTTCTCCACCTCAACAATCATCTCAAAACGGCACTCCAGAATCTCCAGCTGGTAAGGATGGATCAACCACCAACGTGGGTCATCATGACGGTGAATTGATACTTCCCGACATTGGGGATGACGATGATGATGTTTTTGAAGGAGTAACAGATACTGTCTCTGGTTCCACAAAACGGCGAGCACAAAGTTTGCCAGCATCGAAGGATGATCCAGCAGTACATTAAGTGGAGCACAGGATGGGAAGCGTCGCAGGACCAGCTCTAATGAGGATGGGGCTTTTCCCGGTGGCCATGCATCTGGTGAAGGAATGGATGCAAGTTTTGGGGATGCAAAGGATGGAGCTGTTGGAGAAAAAGAAAAAACTGGAGATGTGTCCGATGATGAGGATAAAATGGTAATCTTTTTTTCCATACTATATTTCACAATGTGTTTCAGTTTAAATGAGAAAATCTATTTTTTTTCTAGGTTATTTGTGACGACATAGATTTACAGTGCAAAGAAAAGGTTTCCGACTGCGAGTCCGACACAGAAGAACACAAGAATACAGAGCCAGCTGGAATTTCAGGAATTGGAAAAGGTATTCCTAGGTTAGTTGAGAGTGGGGTGAAAGAACAATCGCCAACACAAACATTTATTGCCGTCAGTAGCTCTAACTTGGCATCTGGAACAACTACAATTTTGCAAGCGAATGCAACTCCGATCTCTATACTAACTCCAACATCAATCAACAAGCCAAAGCCAATTCGACAACTACCCTCTGACTCATCGTTAACACCAGTTATTACACAAGCAGTTCCAAAACTTGTTTTTCAACCTGCGGGTGGCGCTTTCCGCTCCGTTCCAAGTCCTAAAGACCCTTCTAAGGTAAGACAGACAATTTGAAAAGCCTCTTGTATTAAAAATCTCACTAAAGTGTTCCATGGAATTTTGTACTATTAACTTGTCATGTGATTTCAGTGTGATGAAAGACAACAGGATAATGTTCGACCTCTTGAGGGTAAACCCGAGGAGAAAATCATTTTAACACCAAAACCACAAACGACTTTGGTAGCATTTACACAGGTAACGACTGCTGGAGGATCCGTACCAACTCAAGCTTTACTTGTGAGGCCCACAATAACCATACCCTTTTCAAACAATAAGAATGTCACTACAACTTATTTGACATTGCTCAAACCTGTGGAGACGACTGTCACTTCTAACATGACAGCTGTAAACAATACCTTAACTCCAATCACTGGTATGTGTACATACATTTTATACTCTTATGTTCGTTAAAGTTTAATGATTATGGGGTAATCGTGTACATTAAATTTTTAATTCAAGCAACTGAAAGTAACAGCGAAGCGGAGAAAAACAAGATTAAAGCAACAGTCGTTAATATACCTGTGGGATCTACAGCTGGTGTAACCGAGGAAAGCGCTAAATCTAATGAAAAGGTGAGACAAAGTTTAAGTTTTACCTGCTGTACCTTAACATACAAACAATATTAATACAAATTAGTATATGTTAGTAGTAAAAATTATGCTCTATTACATTCATAGGAGGAGGCGAAGCCTTTTGTGTTAGCGCCAACTCCAGCACAACTTGGAAAGGCTCCATTACAGCGAAGACAATCACAAGGAAATTGCCTCCCGTTATCTTTTACACCGGTTATTGGGTCCCATATTATGGAGAAAAAAGAGAATGTTAAAGAAAACGACGTTCCTATAAAGGTTGAGAACGATAATATAACCATAGAAGACGATAATAAAGAACAGGAAATAAAAGTAGAGATGGAACAACAGAATCTATTTGATCCTCCTCAACTAACGATAAGAGTTGATTTTGCACCTGATGAAATCCCGGAGGGACAAGAATGCTTATCAGCTTCTCAACTTACACCTACACCAAAGAGTTTCTTTAAGAAGAACGTAGAGGACGGCATGGATAAGTAAGAATATTTTACAAATTGAACATTGTTCATTTTGTTTTGGGACCTTCTGTTTCCTAATATTCAGCGTTCACTTATTGTTTTTTTAGAGTTTTGGAGCAAGTTAAATTTTCAGAGAAATTCTCTAGCTTACCTCAATTCAATCCGGGAGAAACGCCATCTCCCTCAACTCTGTCCTTGCCATCCAGCCCACGTATGATACTAAGCACCTTCAGAAAGAAACGTATGCCTTCGGGAGAGTTTAGAATTCCACAAGATATTCAAGAAAGTCCAAGCGTAAACCCTCCTAACCCTACACCAACTTATGTAGCAACTGATCAAACAATAGAACATTTGAAGGTAGAACATGACCAACCTGATGAATCTTCACCAGCTCCAGTCAAACTTACGGGAAGCACGTTTTTTGGTCCAGATTTTAATGTGGAAGCATTTAAAAGTATGAGCAGTTTAAAGCTTTATTTTAAATATTCTTGTTATAATTTAATCCTACTAATATAAAAAAAACTACATTGTAGATGATAATCCAAATGCAAAATCGAATGAGGAAGGACCTATTCCCGTTTCTCCTGTTATTCCTGATCGAACCCCAACAACTGCTGTGCCCAGTTCTTCAGTTGTACTTGCGGCTTTACGATCTCCCAGAACTCCGAAAACTCCCAGTGCTAACAGAAATTTAAACGAACCAGGGATGGAAAAGGGTCATCGTCGCATTTTAGAACAGAGAAGACAGTTAGTAGTTCAACTTTTTGAGGAAAATGGCCTTTTCCCTACAACTCAAGCTACTTCAGCATTTCAAGTATGCTACTACTTTACTTTTAAAGGAGTTGCTGGATTTAATGTCTTATTCGATAATTCAATTTTCTATATCTAATGTTGTTTGCTTTTAATATGAATTATTATTTATTATTTACTTAGAACCAACACTCGGATGTTTTTCCTAGCAAGTCTTGTCTTCAGCTAAAAATAAGAGAAGTCCGCCAGAAACTTATGTCTCAACCTCAAAGTGGTGGATCTCAGCTTGGATCCGCTCCGCCTACACCACTGACTCCTTCTGCAGCGGATTCTCTGGCTACCTTTAATTTACCGTTGACTCCATCAACACCAATTGATACTTCTCATACATCACAACCTCATAGCTCATCGGCGTCTGCAGTTATCGCACAACAGGAGTCTTAAGCATGCAGGAACCAAGGTGGTTACCTGCTTTTGTAATCACCAAAATTGTACAGTGTATACGGTATATAAACCAGCATTTCGAAAAATTATACATATTGTGTAGGTTAATAAGTTGTACGATTTGTTCAAGATTTAATTCTAGAGTGACAATAACATATAGGAATATCAGATTTTGGGTCAGCTATTACTCCCATATTTGGTATTACGTTGTTTGCTTTTAAACATCATTAAAACGAGTGTGTGTGCGATTAATTTTCGTGAGGCTAAGCTTGTTTGAATACGAGTTAAATAGGTTCAGTGAATTTGTATATTCACGTCTTATTTGCTCAGCCAAAGTATATAGTGCGGAGTGCAGTGCACATGCTTCACGGCTAAAGGCCTTGGTTATCGGTTTTCTACTGACCAGTACAAATACATTTTTTTTAATCCAGTACAGAAATTTATTCCTTAAAGTTTCATATATATACAAAATGCTAGGGATGGTGCACACTCCAGCGTCAAAACACATTATGCTGTTGTCAAAAATAAAATAAATGTATCTCATTTCAATATATATGACAAGAGAAAAGTCTATCGGGAGACTATTGTATCGAAATTTCAATCCTTTGTCATTGATATTTAGCCTTTATAGTGTCTGGACTAATGTTTTGTCAGATATATAGCGTTACTTTATGATTACTTATTATCATTGGCGATGGTAATTGTACGAGTGGGTTTGAAAAGATCGGAGCGTTTTGACATTTTTCCGATGTGGTAAGATAAATTAGTAATGTAAACTAACACCGAATTCATTTATTAATCAAACATAAAGGTTACTGATAAGTCTTAATGTTTACTTGTTTTGAAAGGACCTAAAACAGTGAAACGGTTCGGTTGTCAATGAATGGGAAAATATATTGATTGATTGTGTCTTTCACTGCACTCAAAGTTTGGGATATTCGAGGTATTTATACAATGAAACGTGGAAAGAATATTTACATTTTAGATACTGTTCATATCGCCACATAACTGAAGTACATCAAACCTTAAAACATTTTTTACTTGCAAGTACAGAGGTAGCTATTTATTGAAAATACAACTATTGCAGGAAAAAAATATTGCACTAATTGAGATAAAGTCCAACAATATCTATCTTGACTACTGCACAAGTAATTTTAGCACGATCACTGGTCACCTTCTTTTATATTTTCAAAAATATGACGTGTTAACATTTCATTTTTGGATGTGCAGAATATCTTGTACGGCAACTCCGAATTAATGGTGCATGTGTACAGTTAGAATTGACATTACCATTTGTAACTCCTTCCACATTAAACGATGATAATTACTACTTTCTTACTCCTAATGAGACCTATTAACTCATTATAGATTTAAGTGGACTTCATCCTAGGCGAGTAAGTTGAAGTAAATAAATGCACAAACATTAAAATGAATAGTAACATTTTGTCGCATTGGGTAGAAATGGTCGTAATCTACAATTGAGCACATAATGCGAATGCGGATTTATGATATCAGTGACTCAGGCTAAAAAGAGTTTGCTAGTTTTAAAACCTTGTAATTATAAAAAATAACTAAATGTAGTTTTAGATGTAAAAACAGTCAAAAAATTATTCATTTATCGGAAGCTGGACGAGGCGTGGTATCACCTCATGTGGCTAAGAATGCTTAGTAAGACAAACCCTGCTTTAAGTGTACGTACCAAGCTAAAAGTGCATCCGATATTCTTACAATGATATATTATTATTAATGTATTTTATTGACAGTCATCTTCATTCCTTCCTAGCACGGTCCCATCGCAATTTCGCTGTCCAATAATCGTGACTAAATGTCTTACTTATGATAACGAAAATATAATTTATTGGCAAAACATGTTTGCATGAAGAAAACTACATTCCTTTCAACTATAAGTCAACTAGAAAAAGTCATACTGCAAATTACTTGCTGAGTTAAGAGATATTTTAAAGAATTATCGATTCGTTTGACTATAGGGTATTGACGAGATCGGCCATAATAATGATTTCCATCCATTGCCTAAATTGATCGCATAAAGAAAAATGTATCTGAAACTGAAGCATACGCATTTTTCTCCGCAGCGATATAACAGTACCTTTTTGGATAGGAGATCGAGAGCGCTTTTACATCAACAAGCCAGTCGTAAAGGACACGGGAAATTTTCAAAATTATCATTCTTAATTATGATTTTTGTTGAGGAGGGAGAAAGTGGTTTAGATGAAACAAATTTAGCTAGTTCATTAGAAATATATTTAATGTTATTACACCACATGGAAAGATTACAATATCTTTATAAACAGAGACCATGCGATCATACAATTAGTTTTTGTGTCGGTCGCTACCTAATTCAAGGTGCATTCAAAAATACAAGATTATTACGGTATTTTTAGATGACTGAAAAGTTAGTGAAACAGCCAGCGTAGTACGAAGACTCATTCATTGATTACGAGGAATTGAAACATGAAAAAGACTTGAGAATGACGAGTCAAAAATTATTTGTTTTTTTAACGAATTTTTATCTTCTGCTAGACACCACCAATAAAAGTTAAAATGTAAGAAAGTGTTTGTTTTTGAAAGTTTTTGTAGTCATCAAGATAAAGAGAATTTGAATGAAAAGATGAGCTCAGAACATATAGAATGCTTTAATAATTTTACGGTCAATCTTGTTTGTTGACTGAAACGGTGGAAAGTGTAAAGTTAGGTCCGTATACAGTATCTATTGGGAAGAATTTTGTGAAAATGATGAAAACCTTTGTTTCCCATAATCAAACTAATGCGTAAAGACAATATTCTTATGAATCGCTTATATTATTCTTATTAATATTATTATGTATGATTAATAATACTTCAGGAGGACGATAGGAGTATGTAACTGCCGCTCAGTGCTGTACATACTGGATGTCATTGCCACTATCATTTTATTATTTCAATCTCATATTTAATACATAATATTTTGATGTGCAGCTCTGTGAAGAGTTTTTTTTCCTGTGCAATTGTTATACCAAAGTGAATGGATAAATGTAAAAGTAAATTATCACCGACACGGATAAATTATATCAGTGCGAATGATGTCAAAGATAAGTTCAGGTACTGACATAATTTCAGTATCAACTGGGGGCAGTTTTTTCTGCTGGTATAAAATAGAGTATATTATATAGAACGAAGACGAACTATAACTTAATGGATTGTATGAGATGGCTTTTGTATGACTGAAATACCACCCTATATACCCGTGTAGCTATGCGTGTAGCTAATTTAGTTAGCTACACGTTACAATTATTTCTCCCTTTTCAATGAATTGCACTCAAGATGTGGACACAAAGAAAGCTATTGTGTAACACTTTTACTTTAATTCGTTATATGCAGGACGTGAATTTGTAATCCTGTGAACTTTTTTTCACATTTCTTATGTTACGTTACGTTTTCAATGTTCATCCCTATTAAACTATATTATATACACATATTTAAAGTTATTGATTGATAGTTAGAAAGTATTATATGAAATGACAGTGTCCTTTTATGTAAAAACAGAAAATTTAATTGCAACTGACAGAAGAATTGTTTAAATGTTGAATATAAGAAATCATAGTTTAAGCACTTTGATGTGTTACAACAATCAATGCCATTTTCTTCAGCAAATACAAAAATGCATAGGTAATAGATATTTGAAAGTACTAACATATGTAAAGGGATATATACGTACTTGGATTTGCGTACGTACTTGTAAAAGCTTGTTAAACTGGAGGAACTCGTTGATTATCATAACTGAGAATCAGTATCGACTAAGAAATTAGTTATTCATGTCCACCTTCTGCAATGAAGATTAACTTTGAAACAGGACAGTTTGAAAATGCATTTCATGTTATTTTAATTATATAGAGTGTAATATTATACTTAACATTAACTGTATAAGTAATTTAAAATTTTACATTATAACCTGTTATTATTACTATTATTAGAAACGATATATATTATCATTACTCATGTTGTTTAAGTATATACAATATTTACGAAGTTTACGAAGTTATTCTCAAATTTTTTTTGAAAAAAAAACAGAAAATAGACAGGGCACAAAACTTATTGTACCAGAATTTTCAGTGGAACTGCAAGAATAATAATTATATTAATAATGAAAACGGGAAAGCATCCATTAATTATTGCACTTATAATGACGATGCTTTTAACTTCGTTATACGATAAAAACAAAGGGTAAATATAAGTGAAAAAATAAAAAAGAAATAATTGCACGCGATTTTACAGAAATTTTCCATTATTTTCTCCAATATTCATTTGATTTATAGTAAGCATTAAGTTTGTTAGTTTAATGGCAAATTCATATGGTAAAACATTTTACTTTCCATGAATGCAGCATACAAACGGTCGGGCGGCTTGGTTCAATATTTTTACAGAGTTGATTCTCATTCTGTTTCTGTAATACTTCTCCCATTAAACAACGTTTCATCAGTACCATCACAATCAGTCTATTTACTAGCACAAAATATACGCGTATCTGCAGTGACATCAGTTCGATGAATACGGTATATCAAATATTGCTATGTAGGTTGCATTCATAACGATCTGCAGTGATGCTAAAGTCAATGGATCCGAAACGTATATCGTAAAATTTCAACAATATATGTACCGTTGATACAGAGAAATGCAATGTCTTTGATTACAATCAGTATAACTTTTCATTTTTAATAAGTAACGTTTGTTAGCATCAATATACAGCATACAACTATATACTATTTCAACTTATTTGACAGTCATGAATGTACAATGGATGATGATACAATTTCATCAACTTGCAAATACATTAAACGGAGCTACTAGCTACATACAGTTACAGCATGCATTAAAAAAGCCCATTGTATCCGTTCGAGGATGGATGGTGTTGTAACTGCACTGTAGTAGGCGTGTCATGTGCCATCACTACTGTCATTTAATCTTTCTGGAACATTATTTTTGTAGGCAATAAAAAAGGGAAAATGAATAACTTTCTTTGTGTCTGTAAAAATGAAGCAGTGCTGTCTTTGCATTCAAACGAACTGTTCACCACAGTTAAAAATTACAAATAAAACTTCCATTTCTTCTATCTGTCGAGGCTGTTGACAGAACACCACACTGCTTTGCCATGCGGTGATTTGCAAAACCCATTCATGATAAGTCCATGAAGAAATTTTTTGTTGTAGACATAATGCGTACTCAAATGCATTATAGAGAATACAGAGCCACAAAATGTATACACACAAAACAATAATAACTTCTTTTAAACTTTCTTGTTATGCAACCACTTTTGTCATACAGCAGATGTGTAATTTGTCAAGAAAAGAAAAAAGTAGTAAGAGGTATTCTTATCTTAAATCAGATAATAATATGAATATGTAGGGACCGGCACCGACAACAATTCAGCATAAAATATTGCGCAATATGCGCCAAAAGCATCGCCATACTAATTTAGGATACACATGTGCTGGAATGAACAACGGTGAAAAGTCAGAAAAAGAAATGACCACATCATCCTGCAATGACACTTTCTTTCCTGCACACATTCGTCTTGTGCTGCTGTCTGCCCAAAAGAACATTGAGTGGTGCTCTCTGCCTGTCTAGTTGAGTAGATAGGCGTTTTACACGTTTCAGTTTAATGACATTTACAAGATTACCAAGTGCATTAAAGCAGAGATGTATATTAACAACAATGCTGACATTGCAAGCTGTCGAGTGATGCTGCCCTTTTATGGGGCATGAATGAACTATTAAAAGAGGTTGGGATGACGGCGATTATTATGGAAGTTTTGTGTTTACAAAGATTCTGATGATGATAACGTAGATGAAGACCAATTTCTTTCGGCGAACTGTAATTGAGTGTTACGTTTCATTTTATCGGCTCTCTCTGTACTGTTACATGCTGCCGCAGAAAATAAAACCAGCAAGAAAAGTTGGCTCTTTCTCTCTCCCTCGCTGAGAAAATGAACAATAATCAACAACCTAAATGGAAATGGACAATAGGCATCTGTAAACAGTAAAAGCATATTTATCAGTAAAGAACGTAAAATGTGCAAACTATATAACAAACACACAATGAGGACAAGTCAATGGACGGTATGATTAGTATTGATGGTCAACGCAATACTCAATAAAAGCCAAATTAAATTACATATTGCTTGATTGAAAAGTGTAATGGACTTGCTTGGACGAAATTATTTTCATAATCGAAAGGAGGTTCTTTATAAAAAATGTGGCATTAGTTTGAATTTGTCTTTAATTTTGTAGGTAAATATATAAAGCATATAGCACGTGTTGAATACTGATTGTGTGTTTATGATACATCTTGGCTTTTTTACAGAAAATACACTACCGTTATAGATATTCAGTGAGAAAATACCCACTGAACTGCTTAAAAGAAAGGCTTTTGCTATGCAAACTTATGGGGCTCAAAGGTAAAAGTGTAAACTCACATGGGACTATTTGGCACGCTCAAAAGACATACTCCAGCATATTATCAAATGATCAACATCAAGATACATAGCGGCGCTATCATTACTTTAAAAAAATAAGACTCGGTAATGTTTTACTACGCGCATGAAAACTTCAAGAAAAATATATTTGTACGTGTGCCCATAATTTTATTACCTTATAAGTATGTGACGGCTTGTCTTTTATCTCAAGTTGGCCCAACCCGTAAGCCTCGCCGTGCGTCGTCGGTATTTTTCCTTCTCTCAAGGAGAGTTTGCGATCCCGTAAAATAGCAATTATGCTTTTTGCATTATTGTTCGTTACCGATACAGACAGACAGCCTGCAATTACGTAAAGAATGGGCGACTAAAATGGTCACTAAATGCCTCTCAACGTCTATAATCCGAAACGGTATACGGTGTGCTCATTAGCAAGCCACAAATGATTTAAAGACATCTTTTAAAGGTGCAAGGTGATCAAGAAATGTTTAAGAAGTGGCGGCACTGCCAAAAATTTACTAAATTCCTTCATTCAGATTTATACGTTTTCATGGGTTGCTTTCATGCTCGAAATATTAACATACGGAAAATAGTTTTGAGAATGACCATTCCAATTTTCTTAAAGGATTAGTAAAATAGGTTTTACAGAGGTAATAGCAAAGTTGTTCTATGTAAATTGTTCACCTTGAGGATTTTATGGCTTCAGAGAGTTGCAGATCTGTGAAAAAATCTGCAGTATCATATAGCCAATTTGCTTCTATTACGGAAATTCTTATGGTCCATAACCTTGACTTGCAAGCCAAATAAAATCCACTTAGGGCTTTTATAATGGTTTGTTGCCTAATAATGCCAGGAAGGCAGGGTAGACGTAGAATAGTCAAATATTTTTTATATATCTATACAGTTATGACAGGAAACCCCTAGGGTAAGTCAGGTTGAAGAGGGTGCCAGAAATAGGTGGTTACGTTATCCTTACAGCTATGACATAAGAAATGAAGCAAAGATAAGATACTCTTGAAAAGACGGTGATAAAAATTCACTGACTCACGCTTACTTTTAAAAAGAGCTTTGCTAACCACGTGAAGCAACGGAAAGGATATTATAAAAGCAGCAACAACCGAAATGTTCTTCACGTTTTGCCGGAGAGAACAATAATGAAATCATAAAATGCAGCAATAAAAATATGAAACGCCGACGGCAGAGATGTGGTTGATGTGACGATGCTGATGCCCGTTTGTGGATACCCTGACGGACGATGAGTGTCGTGCTAAAAGCTTTTAAGAAGGTGTCAAAAAGGGTTAAGGGGATGCATCCTATTACTTGTGTATATGTTTATAGTAATTTGAAAAGAATCTCGAGATGTTTTAAGAGAGGCTAAAAAGGGTACACTGTCCTCTTCAGAGTTATTTGGTATGACAAGATCATATATGAATCTAGTTTACGTACTAGGCAGGCATATATATGTAAACGTTCCGCTCACTGATCCTGCCAGAAGCGAATGTCCGAATTTATGTCTACGGTACGGCTACTAGAGTACTACACCAACAAAATGGTAGCCTGGTTCTGGTTCTAGTGATCCGTGACCATTATCAAGTCGTGTTCTTCACCAACACATTGAAGCATTTATTATTATTGTTATGAGATGTAATAATAAAAGCTTCAGCACTTGAGGGCATCAGGCATCAAGCCATCATGAAAATTTACACGAAATCTGAGAAGTGGACAATACACTTTTATATAATGTAGTATATGTTCTTATATAATGTCAATGTCTTTTCATTCTCCCAAATACGCAATCGGTGTATTGTGTATATTTTTTTTACAAAAGCTTGAAGTACTGCATCACTTTCACTTCACCCTTCCGCCGATATCTTGTACTCGCTCACTCTTCTTCCCGTCTGTAAAATCATAAATGAAATGAATTCCTCTCCGCTTTCTCGTCTTATTCATTTTCATATATTCGTAATGATTTTAATTTTCCGTTGTATTTTACATTCGTTTTAATAATCATATGTCAAATGCGGTCCTATAATCTCTCGCTTGGCAGCAAAACTCCTGCATGCAAAATGTAGGAGAAATCTTGGAAATGACAAAGCAACTTTGGAACCCCCATATCTTCTTAACAAATCGTTTGTTGTCATAGTTATGTTGGGTTAGAAACAGCTACAATTTGTAACTATGACGCAAAAAATCTAAAAATTCCACGTTTTATCTTTAGCTGGTTCATGCAACCGCAGAAGTTCCCCAGTCCTATTCTTCCAAAATCATAAAAATGTCGAGGTTTCAGTTATTTGAAGACATACCAATACTGGCATAATCAAAATCCTCTTTACACAAACATAACTGAGAAAATTGCTATTGTTTTGTATAATATTTAGCCGTTGTGATTTCATTCTCTATACATGCTGAGGTAATGTAAAGTTAAAATGCTTTTAGCTTACTGCTTTATAATAAGTCAACATCTGAAGTATGTGTACATCTTGAATCCTGGAATTCCAACCAACTGATCTAGTGAAGGAAGGGAAACACCTTCAGGCATTTTAGGCAAAGGCATTCTGTGTTGTTCAAATAAAGTTTCTTCTAGCAATCGTACGTAGTAGTATCATTTCTACTTTCTTTGAAGTGGTAGCGTGTGCATGTGACGCGGAGGAGAAACGGGGTAAATTTTAAGCTAGAGACATCTTTTGAAGCGAGGTCAGATGTACAATCCATATGCTCCCAGTGATCCTTTGGTTAATATTTGACAACTGGCCGACGAAGGGATAAAACATTTTCCGCCTTTCAGGTTGCTTTGTCTGCTTAAATCTGGGATTTTTTTTTGTTTCTGATAAAAGTGTGCCCTGTAAATAAACATTACATGTAATCTCAATTCTCATTTTTATTTTTGTTAGACTTTTACAGTAATAATAACGGTAACGGCCGCATCCCCATTCCTATTCACACATCATTTCAAAAAGGGTGCAACTCTGGTACCATTACTGAATATAGAAAATAAAGATGTGTATATGATTAGAGCTTCACCAGTGACAGTTCAGTGGTAAAAAGTTTTTATCAGTTAAAGAATAACAAAATAACCACGACATGAAAGCACATGATGTACCAAACAGGAAGCTTATAAACAGTAAAGATAGGGGTGAGTAGGTGCCAAGCCAAGCTGAGGGTTGCACGTGTGTATAGTGATGATAGTAACACCTTCTGTCTGGCACTTGGGCATGAAACACGGTCAGAGTTTGTTTGGAGAGGCGACTAGTACTGCAATAACATAACAAACATAAAAAATAAAAAGTAAACTCTCTGCAAAGGCAAAATAGGGGATGATAAGTCTCGCGAGACTGTAAGACGTATAAACAAATTTTGGTTTATCTTTAAAAGAACAAGCTAAGGAAGCTATGTGGTAGGTGGTTGCGCCATAACCAGGGGACGCGGACGGGGTGCATCTTATGATCACCATAATATAAGCATTTATGTAAATGTAGGATGATTTCTCGTCGGATGTCGACCAGAGTGTTTGATCTTGGAAAACGTTCCATTTCATTTCCTTTTATCAGTGGCATCGAACCGGATGAAAAATAAATAAAACTATCATAAAAGTACTCATAATGCGGTATCCTGATAATTTTGACTTTACAGTTAAAAACGTTTTCCACGCATCCATAAATATAATCAGAAAATAATAATGCCCGACCCCGATACTTTTGCCCTTTATGTAAACTATGCCGTTGTTTATGACTGCTTTGCTTATATCGCTTTGTTGGTAGTGTAATTTTTAGGCACACGAAACACATTCAAATGCTTTTTCATTCCAACCAGTACAAGTTTAATTTCCATCTCCCCTGTGTTGTTTGGTTGGATACATACATATATCACACTTGCTTTATAAAATGATTTTTTATTTCTCAGGGTCCCATCATCCCATTTTATGACTGATACCAAGGAACTTCCATAAGAACACACAATATTGAAGCAAACCGTATAAGGAAGTGCAGAAAATCTGAAATCTCAAAATTTACTGGGACGGCAAGGAAACGTCCCTCAGCAATTAACAGTGATCTCCCTAGCAAAACTTGCATGATACTCTTTAGCACATGCTAACGCTGAAATATCAATATTGTGTGTTTGCATGGAGATTCCTTGACTGATACCTAATAGTCGTGTAAGCAATAAGCAAAGAGCTTATATAAATTATCTAGAGGATGCATGACCATGTAAACAACGACAAATCTTACAAAAAAACTGAGATTGAAGGAGTATGTTGACAAACACATTTTAAATCCACGACTACAACGAAAAACGACTCGTGAAAGTTTTTT
>JAHZNE010005918.1:0-12359 GCA_027744055.1 Callyntrura sp. NNG-2020
AGGACTGACGTCACAGAACATCTGTTTTTCAGAAACGATTGTTTACAAAATTTATCAAGCAAGTGGCCAGGGGTTGCTCTAGGTCGTTAAAACACGTAACGCGTTGAGGTTTTTTATTCAATTGGGTATAGATTTTGGAATCCAGCGGTCAAATTCTGGAAAATAAAATCCTATGGATATAATTAAGTTACTAGGACGTTTGTATCAGGGGGTAATCGCTACATGATCTTACAGATAACATGCAACTGGTCGACCTTCTACAAGCTTGTAAACACAAGAAAGTCATAAAACGAAACAAGTTCAAAATGAATAGGTAACAGGTGTGCACTGAAGTAACAATTGAAGATAATATGGGTAAATTACTTACTAGTTATACAAGAGAAAAGTGGGGCACGAAAGAGGAATTTCAGCTGAGGTTCTGCCAGTTCCAAATTGTCTGAATAGGTAGAGACAGTAGAGATCGTCTAAAGAAAATGCAAATTTTGAATAGGCACACTCGGCGGCAAATATTATGGCTGCCGCATCTGTCGGTCGTAATATTTTTATTGGTATTTAACGGTGAGCAATAAAATTTATTTTAATGTTAGCGGTGCAGTTGTTTCCGGTGCATTATTAATAGTATAGAACGCAGTTACGGAGTAACGGTCGATGATGGCTCCGTTTGTACCATTGAAGTTGGCCGTCAGTGTCCACCTGGAATGAATTTAGTGTACCAGGACATGGCCGGTGCATCTCCAGAGTTGATGTGCTGCGAGGCCGATAAAAAAGCTGAGAAGGATCAGAGGATTAGAGCGATGCGTTGCCGACCAACAGATTGTGTGAAATCTGGCCACCATGGTATTACTGGAAACCTTAATGATATTTGTTCATCATCAGAACATTTAACACAACGAGTTACGAATGGGAAATTGTTGGATTACGACAATTTTATGGAAGAAAGATGTTCTACCGGTAATGGAAACCTTGAGGATGGGGTGAGAGCATTGTGCTGCCCCAAGGGTTCCAGGGATGCATATTTGGTATCGAATTACGGTGCAGAGCCGAACGAATTTCCTCACATGGCTAAGCTGACTACTCCAGGTCACTGCGGCGCAACGGTATACAATAAACGATTTGTAATAACTGCTGCGCATTGCGTAGTGGATGACTTTGACGGAGTCGTGACTCCTGCCGATGAGATCATGGTAAGCTTAGCGGGTAGTGACATCGGCGAAATTGATAGTTTGCGCCAAGTTTATCGAGTGAATCGGGTAATCCCACATGAACATTACAGTAAATTGCGGGGCAGTCCCGAAAGGGAACATGGTTATATGCGTGAATTCAATGACATTGCACTCTTGGAACTGGATGAGGACATTGAGTTTGGAGATAACGTTAAAGCATTGCAAATTGCTCCTTCCGGATTTTCTCTGGAAAAGTACGGGTATCAAGCTGTTGTTTTAGGATGGGGTAGGAATGAAAGAAATTTTGAGTGGACACATCTTCAAAAATCAAATTTTCTCTGGAGAAACGATTCTGCATGTTTTGACGTTCTTGATGGATACTGGTGGACAATGGGGGACAAGGACCATCAATATATGTGTATGGGTGGGATACGGGATGGGCATTGGGGCCCCATTGTAGGTCGAGGGGATGGCGGAGGTCCAGCAATTTGCAGGGATGGAGAGGGACATCCTGTTTTGTGCGGATTAGTTTCCTTTGGCCCGCCCCATAAAAAGTGCATGGATGAACGAAGTAAGAAAAATTGTCCTCCAAGTGTATTCACCGACGTGGAATATTTTCATGATTGGATCAGGCAGAATGCGGGGGAGCAAGACCCACGGACCATTTACAGACCTTATTTGTATGGCAGGGAAATCACTGAGAGAACCTATGAGCATCAGGTGCATATCACTTCAGATAGGGGAGACTTCTGTGGGGGCACTCTTGTTGCCCAAGATGTTGTAGTAACTGCTGCTCAGTGCGTTTTCCATAGCGATGACCAAACGGGGTCATTTAACGAGAATATGCGAGATGGGCTTTTAGTTACGGCAGCAAATGGACACAGACTTCGAGTGGATGTGGCCCAACATTTGCCTCATTTTAGAAGACGATGGCCGCAGTGGAACAAGAATTTGGGTAAGGTAGAACATCAATTGACTAAAAGTTACTATTATCAACACGACTTGGCAGTGTTGAAACTGAGGGAAAAAGTAAATATTGACCCGGAACGGTTAGCAAGGTTGCCACGAGAAGCGGATTATTCTTGGGGAGGTAAGGAGGTGGCATACAGTTATGGCGAAGAGGGAAGAAACCCAAAGCTGCTGGAAAGAGCATTTATGATTTTGAGTCCGGGAGACTGCCGTCGAAGATTAGACAGGTTAGAGAAATTAGGGATGCGTGTGGAGGACGATCTACTCTGTGGAGTGGAGGTGTACTCTGGGGGCTCCACCTGTGATAGGGAGCTGGGAGGTGGACTGATTTGTCAAAAAGTTGGAGGTCGAGATACG
The DNA here is from genome assembly GCA_027744055.1 of Callyntrura sp. NNG-2020. Lineage (NCBI taxonomy): Eukaryota > Metazoa > Arthropoda > Collembola > Entomobryomorpha > Paronellidae > Callyntrura > Callyntrura sp. NNG-2020. The sequence goes on from JAHZNE010005918.1 coordinate 2,490, forward strand.
CTTTGCGGGGTGCAAGTTTTTCGGTTTTGTGAACGCTCATATCCTAATTTATTTATTAACCTTGGATATCAAACTAGTAGTGGGAGATGGCTTCAAGATGCCGTGAATCTGCTTTCTTAAAAGAAGAAATATTTATAACAAATAATTTATATTTATTGATGCTCGCAAACTGGAAAATTAGCGAAATAGTTACCATTATGTGCAAGTTTACTCAATTTCTTAATTTACATATAAAAGTCATTAAAATAAAGTTTAAAAATTGCTATAAAGTTGATTTATTGAAGGTGACATGTTCGATTGATTTCATACTCAACAAACAGTAATATAAACAATGTTTTATTATAAAAATGTTTAAGGACTGAACAGGAGAGTGGGCAAACACCATGCAGAATGAACTTGATCCACAAACTGTTGAGTGCACTGCACAAGTGCATTTGCACTTTTAAGATGCAGGTTATGAATACCATTTTGCATCACGTGTAACCTGTTCCAGAACAATTAGTTTTTACCAAACAGTATACTGATTTATGAGTTGTTCGTACTAATTTTATTTTCAACGACAAGGGTTTAAACCCCATATAAATGTAAATATATATTATAAGAATTTACTAAGAAGCGCTGTAGGCAATGTTATGTTAATTTACTATCAATTTCAGACATGTCACACGGGTGAGCCAATCAGTGGGATAAGGATTACTCATATATGTCTACCTATACACCAATTTTGAGGAGTGGTCCATAAAACGACGAAAAGGTAACTTTAGGTGGCGTCACATGGTAAAAAAACAGGTAGGTAGTGTATAGTGTTTATCCACTGGTGACCCGTGTTGGGCGAAAACATAATTATAAAATTCCTTTTCGCTTACAACTACAACATAATACGCCCTCCCACTATGATAATTCATTAAACCTCGTTGCCCTCCCATATACCTCCCATTATTATGGGAGGTGCACATCTAGGTGACCCGTAATCGATTAGTGAAAACAGAATTTTGAAATACCTTTTCGTATTTTAGCCAGATATCTACGGACACGAATAGCGATCACGACCACTTACGAGCTACTTACAGTACTACCTAATAGCAATGGTTAATAACATGTTAATGCTTATTACCTGGAATTTTTTAAAGTTGAGCGCAAATGCTCCGCCAACGAATAGTCGATTAAGCTGTCTCTTGCCCCGCGAATAACTAACGCAGGACACTGTAATAACTTTCTGGAACGTGCAACTCCCCCCCCTTCCCTGAACATTTCAGAACTGCACATTTGACCCGCTTCATCACACCAACCTTGCCACATTTTCATAAGATATATTCCTCTTCATACATTGCCAACAATTGAGATTTTCTATGCTCAGGAATGATTGCTAATCCCATTTTCTTCCTCGCTAAAAATAATGATAATTTATTAGCTTAATTGGGTTGCCAAGATATTACTTAGAAACTGTTGACTGTGACGTCCACATACAATAGCCATACCTTCCACTCCTTACATCATCTTTCGTGGTACGTTGCCAAAAGCAACCCATAATTAAACCTGACACCTTCTCAGAATCTTTTGCTGCAATTACCATGGCACTTACGGCAGCTCCGCTCCAAGCCAATAATGTGTATTTTGGAACGCCCATTATCATCAGAAAAAGTTTCGTTTAACATCGCTTGTGCTGAACTTGCAGATTAGATAATGTATAAATTAGTTGTTTCGCCCAACACAAGAACAAATTAGTTGTTTCGCCCAACACAAGAACAAATTAGTTGTAAGCGGATGTATCGTTAGGCTTGAAAAAAAAAAGCCTTTGTTTTCTACATCAGTTCCATTAACAAAGTAGTCAACATCAGGTATATGCCCATACTCGTAACGACTTGATAATAACTCTCGTTTTGGAGGTAGACTTTTTCGGTATCCTGGGGGATTCCAAGAAATCCATTTGTATTTTCTTCGATTAAATTCATTCATTATGGGATTAAAGTCCGTCTCAATGGACCCTGTAATTATTGTTAAAGAAATGTTTATCGCAATTATACTAATTATACTGGAACAATAACTGATTAGAAGTAATTATCTATTTGGCCTTTTCCCAAGTTTGTTTGGCGAACTTTACTAATTAACGAAATATTCCAGAGGTTTAACAATACGGTCATAATGTATCACAGTATTGTGTGCAGCGGCGTACCCAGGGGGCATAGTGGTCATTTGCCCCCCCCCTGGACTTGAAAATTTACGTTAAAATAGAACAAGCAGTATATTAAACAGGATAAAAAGTGCATTTGCCCCCTAGCCTCGCTCCTAGGTATCCCACTGACATGTGTGAATGTTCACGCTCACCCCCTGATGCTTCAAGCCTCGCCTGGCTTGGTTCTCTTATAAGTTTTGACTCATAACCTCCTCATACAAGGTATACTTTTGAGGTGATACTACGGCTGAGGTAAACGAATGTCATTTCTGTTATGTATGCTGTCAATGAATTGAATATTTTAGTTTCCAAATGTTTAGCAAAACTACCAAATTAATGTAAAAATACATCTAGAATTAATAAAGAACCCATTTTTTTTACCATAATTATATATTTGAAACCACCATGTAGCATTGCTAAAATATATTTCAGTTTTTTCAACCTTTTAATGACGTAGAATCGATCACATTTTATATATGTCACTATAGTGAACCAATGACTATAACGTCGGGTCGGATGTTCGTGGCAACGTAAAAAATGCATGGTATTGTACCATTATAGCTTTAAAATTTTGAATTTTTATCTGAAAATAAAAATTACCAAAATAGTTGCATATGAATTTATGTATCATTTTAAAATGAAAGAGATGCATGTAGGAATCAGCACCATTCCTGTGCCTTTTGTATGTTATAATATAGGCATATTCCTATTCCTAAACTTACTATACAATGGACACGTATGGCGGAATGATTTGAGATACCAAATACCAACAAATAGGACATATCGAAAAGATTTTTGTTTGTTTTTATTTAAACCATACGTTGCAATTTTTTCGTAACTCAAGTCGTAACGACATCACCCACTGGGGACTTGAAGGAAGTAGTAATAGTTGTTGAGATTTTTGGATATTTCTGCAAAAATTTTTGATGATCAAGTACGGCGGTTTAGTACAATTACTCGGAGGAGGATTTTTTGAGGAAATAAAAATCTTTTATTAGAAATTATTTAAGATTTTTAGGGTAAAGAAAGAAGTTGCGGGCTTAACACAATGGGTAGTTGGGCGGTACATGCATTTTTGTAAAATTTCCACGTATGGTAAACAGTTGAATTCAATTGTTTAATTTTTAAAGCAGAGCTGGTAACAACTTTTTACAAATATACGTATTTACAAGCATCGAGTACTAATGACTATATAGACTCTAGCCTCAACCAAGTGTTTGAAGCTTTCACACAAAATTTAACCTACCTAAGACTAATTAAATTAGACATTGTTCATACGAATATATTATTAAAGGATAAATTATAACGCAATCTTCGATATAATACAATTAAAAATAAAAGTAATGTAGCGTGGAATATATTATTTAAATAAATGTGTTTGTACTACAGTTATATACCCGCATACTCCCTTGCGTAGTTCAATTATGTAATAATATTTAACTAGTCTCGCCGATATTCAATTAAATTGTCAAAACGTAGTTTGTAGACCTGATATGAGTACACACTAGGTAAATATATACTACAAGGTATTACCATACTTATCTATTTGTGTAGATTTTTAGACCATATCTACCTTACATTCCTGCTTGGTCTGTAGTCTGTAAGCAAGCATATAAATCTGTCCTAATTCTTTCTGGTATCACATTTCTCTTTCAAATTACAGGTTGAAATAACTGCATTGTTTCTCTTCTCTGTCGTTCATGGAAGCAATGAGGTATTTATATAGTTAGTGAAGACGCTTTGTTCTTCCTCGCTAACCCCGTAATAATCAAAGTCAAATGTGTCGCTGTAGAAACCTGATAACTCCCAGTCTTGTTCATTCTTAATACTTTCAAAATTCCCCCAAACGTTGTCAACAAGAAAGGGAAATCGTGTCAGCCAATAGTTGTAAAATTCATTTGGGGGTTTCCCTAAAGCAGAGCGAACCCACTCCTGTTGCTGATCAAAATGTTCCTTCAAGTTTCGTATCCCTGGCAACAGTCCTAAGATGGAATTCTGATCGTAGTCTCTATACTGGTTATGCGCAAGTACGCCTGATACATCATTACTTACCAAGTTTATCCAACCGCGATTAGTGTTCTCCCAACAATACAACTGTCTACTGTAACTTTGGTCTGCCCTATCTAAGCAGAGTTTAGTGCGATGGGAGGTTCTCTCAGGACGCTTTTCCCGAAACTTAATAATGGAAGCAATGTTGGCAATGAAATCTAAGCATTTCTGACTGGACCAAAAGATGTGGTGCTTTAAGATGGCAGCTGCAGGGGGTCGCATTTCCGGGTCTTTCGCTACCATTCTTTGAATTAAACGAATATAGCCAAGGTATTCCTTACTGTCAACATGTTGTAAGTCGATTTGGGGTTTATACTCCAAGATATTGTATTGTGTATGGATCACGTTTTTGTTAGTTGAATAGCAGAATGGATGCTCACCTCCAGTAATGATATAGTAGAAAATACAGCCAGCAGAAAATATGTCCGTCGCAGGACTCTATTGGAAAAAATGTGCGAGAAATATTAGAGGATGATAAGAGTAAATCGAGAATAGTGTACAAAGAATAGAGCAGACATATTTACCATTTTCCAAAACGAGCCACCATTCGACTCATATTTGAGTTTTAGGATTTCAGGAGCCATCCACTCTACAGAACCTGTACAAGTTTGCCGTGTAGCCTCCTCCCTGCCTTCAGGCAATTGCTTACTGATGCCAAAATCGGCAATTTTGATTCGAATTCGATTATCAGCAATTACTTGCAGTAATATATTGGTCGGTTTAAGGTCTCGGTGGATCACCTTTTTCTCGTGCAAATGAGCCAACCCTTTTGTTATTTGTAGCAGAATGTCTCGAGGCGATAGGGCCCCATGCTTTATTCTAGGGATACATTTGCCCTTTGACTCGATCCAATCACGAAGGTTACCATGACAGAAATCGCATGCAATGAAGATGGAATCCAGTTTATTGTAGCTCTCACTGAAATAATATTTCGTTACATTTTCGTGTTGATCGCATTTAATCAACATCGCTATCTCCTTCTCGGCATTTTCCCTTCCGTACACAATCCGATCGATTTTCTTCACTGCGACCATTCTGTTCTGAAATCGGCCCTCGAACACCACTGTTCCATTACCTTTGCCTAGAACACGAGAAGGATCATACGTGATTTCTTGGATGGTTCGCTTTTGAGTGAACCGGTAGTCTGTTGGATAGAAACCGTGCAACTTGGTAAGAGACACATCGTCCTTGGTTCTTTGGAAAACTAGCCAGACGTAATGCACCAAGTTAGGAAATCGTTCCTGCCAGTAGTCCATGTACACAGAGGGTTCCGTCCCAACGGCCTGCTGCATGGCAGGATCCCAGGCGTCCCGGTCGCCGTATGTACTGCAAAGAAAGCTTAACAATTCGATGACTGAACACCGTTTGCTTTTATTTCGACCCCGTCTAACGTTTTTGTATGATTGTACTGTGTCACATAATTGGGACATCCAACCAGAATCTTGGTTCTGATGACACCAAATTTTCTCCCGGTAATCGTCAGTCACTTTGCGACATTGCTGAAGTATGGGCAACTTGGTGGGTATGGTCAAACTGTGTTCCACCTGACATAAAAAGTCTAGCTTTTTTTCGTTTGACAGGAACAAATGATAGGAAAGGATTGCTGTTGCAGGTGGCCTTTCTGATGGATTTATATCCGTCATTGCTCTAATTAATAACTTAGACCCTGCTATCTGTTTAAAAAGTTTGTCCTCGAAGGAAAGCTGCCTATCACGGTGCAGATTTCCATGATCAATGAAAAATGGTCGCTTACCATGGGATAAAACGTAGTAAAATATGTATCCGAGTGAATATATATCTGCGGCGAAAGTCTGAATAAACCAGAAAATTTTTATGTTGCAAAATGATAGCAGAAATTATAGTAATCAACATGGTTATACATTTTTGTAAATTGTGTTTGTGTATTTTACTTTACCCACATAATCCCAACAGCTCGAGTCTCGTTGCCCTGCTTTCCACTAATATTTCCCAGAATCTCAGGTGCTATCCACCCATCTTTCGATGAGGGTTGTCCAGCTTCAAGAATATTGCTAATGCTGTAATCAGCAAGCTTGACAGTGACTTTCTCTTCGCTTTCCACGGACAAAAGAACATTTTGTGGCTTCAGATTTTTGTGGATAATGCCTTTAGAATGCAGGTGGGCAAGACCCTCTGTCATTCCCCTCATTATCTGCAGTTCGGAAACTTTTGCGGGTAAAATACAAACACCCTTAGTTTTCGTCCACCACCCAAGCGAGTTAGGAAAGAATTGTCTCTTCAGATAAAGTTTTTCTGGGAAAACGTCAATGTTTAAGTAGTTAGCGATGTTTTTATGTTTCGCCTTTTTCAGTGTGGCTTGAACTTCTCGTAGTTGAGATGCTGCATCGTTGCTAATTAAGGCAACTTTCTTTGTGATATATCCATTCGTCTGTTTCGCTAGTTTAATTGCCTTTTTCTCGCTCGATTTTCCATTCAGCTGAACATCTTTAAATGAACTTATCTTGTTATCACCATGGGCTCCAATTTTTGAATTTAGTGGATCGCATTGTACAAGGACTGTTGGTTCGGTTGATATTTTCCCATTTGACATTAGATTGGCTGCCTCTGTCTGATTCGTTGCATATATGGCGAGGATTAAAATATGTTGCACTTGCACACTTCCTCGAGTCTGTAGTATCTCGTAAAATCTCTTTGTCTGTTGTTCAGGGCCACTGTGCTCCCTCTGAAACAAAAAAATTTCAAAATGTACATTGGGAAATATATGAACATTGCCGACGGAAATTTGTCAAAATTGTCAGTTTACCTTTTGATTCAACTCAGTAATATCCGTGGTTCCAAGTATTTTATGCTTGATAAAGATATCCAGAAACTCTGGACTGCACTCAGTCACTTCAACCAAGTCTTCCAAGGTGCAACGTATTCCTTTTCCGTCCATTTTTAGTTGTTTATTTGCCACTGGCATTAAAACAAGAACACAGACAAAAAATTATTACCCGACATGCGGCCCGTCGGGTCGCAAGTGAGTAATGAATTCCGAGAAATGATCAGGTTTTTATATAGGTATGATTTACCCTAACCTACTATCCCACTTATTGTATTCCCACATTCCATTTATTTACAAAATGATCCTTTAAAAATGTTTTAACGTACAATAAGCTAGAAAGCAAAATCTGATCCCTACCCAACCCCATATTTCAGGACACTTGATAAGAATAAGTGAAAAGTAACAGCAACGTAGAGCATCAAATATAAAAGTAAAATAGATCAGGGCACCGGTAGTTAATCAACAATAAGTAGGTAATGTAAGTAGGTTAATAAATACAAAACAAAGCGCAAAATAAGATAACAATGCTGTGATAATAAAATCTATCACTGCAATATACCATAACAAGATATCTTTTTTTGTTTCTTGAACATTGTTTTTATAAGGGATTTTTTTGGTTTTGCAATGCCCCATGCTTGTATAAAGTTTTCGGCGTAGTATGCGGCGTTGCTATAATAAATTATCAGAACTAAATATTTGTCGCAAAAGTAGGTGGATAAATATAAATAAAGGTAAACGTAGTAAAAAAGTCTGATAAGGAAAGAGGTAGCAGTACAAGGCAATTTTGACAAACAAAAACAAAAAGATGCGTAAATATATCTTATCCTAAATGTCCACTCATCCCTTCAAAGATACATAGTAATGCGTTTCTTCCCATTCGCATGGAATTATGGTATAAATTGTACTTAAAACTTTAACCTCCTCACAAATCATAACTTTAAATTTGAGCATATTTTAAAATTTATGTGTATGTTTTAAAACAAACATGTCACTTACTATATATTGTCATGTCACATACATTGTCTCATATATCATACAAGTATGCAGTAGTACAAAAACGCAAGCAACACGTTACGTTGTACGTGTCGGCCGGCCACGTACAGACGGTATCAAAAATGAAATACAATTAACAAATGCAATACAAGAGAGAAATGATACTGAAGTAGCTTTTAGCTTTTTAAACAACTTACTGTATTTTTAAAACGAGTTTTTAAATATTTTCAAATTGATTTCAAAATGAACACATTTACAACGTAGTATTTGGCATTCAGTCCTTTGCAGGCTTTACTTAATTACTGTTACTGCATCATATTTAAACACGTGGAGAATCTTACAATTATAAAACTTTTACATTCTTTGAGTGAAAGCACACTTTTTATGAAATCATTTAAGGAATGTAATTTAAGAAGAAATTTATGCGGTTGGTGTATGCTGAATGTTAAGTTTTACCGGTGCTAGGTTAACGGTTTACCACAACCGCCATCGTAAGTCCATAAAAAGGATGTTTATGTCCTTCATGTAATAAAAATCAAATTTTCACCAACAAAAGATATACTTTTAACTTCTGCTTGCTTGCCACATGTTGGACAGAATGCATATGCGATGTACTGCGCGTCACCTATTTTCCTTTACAAAGATGTATTGATAGGTTGGTAAACAAACGGTGGTCAACAATGGTCAACTTATGCAATCTTCAGTTGGGTTCCAGATAAAATTTTGTTACATTTAGAACAGCAGGTCAACGCACAGCTCAAGGTTCAAACCTAGAGGATCAGTAAACTTTTAAATCTTTTTGGTTCACCTCCTGTTTCTGTAACACACTTAGCACCAGAAAAATAATGAAATTCGTGATGATTCCATTAATTCTAACGGGAGCACAGGTAAGGTAATGATTCCAAGGTAATGGTAAAAATTAGGATAATTCGTTGTTTTCTTTGTGGTTTGATTTAGATCTTTAAATAACACAACCAGATCATTCGGATGTTGTACTTGTGTATATCAACAGGTTTTGAGGACCTATAATCATAATTTTCATTTAAAATTGCCGTTGTTTATTTACAAAAGAATGAGGTCTCTAGATAAAATCCATTCGGTTTCTGCGTACATCAAATACAACTATGTTCCAGTTCTGGCAACACAGTCTCATGAAAAATATATCTTATAGCATCTACACATTTAACATTACACATATTAGGCTTGGGTCTATTATTCTTTAGTTTAAAGATTACTATACATTCACCACGAATATATATATACCTGTTTATATTTGGTCTTATATTTATAATATTTTGAATCAACGTAGGAATTTTTTATATTTATTTGATGGAAATAAAACAAAATGCAGCTCATTATAATAGTGCCTCAATGAAACTTTACTTCGTCCTCTTTTTCTTTCATCGTGTCTTTGAAAGCTGAAAAAATGCCAATCGTCATTCATGTTAAAAATGAGTAGAGATGGATGTTATAGAATTGGCATATAAAAGGAAAAATGTCGTTTCCTGGCAAACGTTACGTTTCCCGTAACAGAAATTTAAATATATTTTAGCTAAAGTCGAATTTAGTGCAATTTTCAACTTTTAGCTGTGGTACAGGCACCCCTGCAAAACCTTCCAATATTGCAATATTACATATTGAGAACATGGGCCTAAAATGATGATGATGATGAAAAATAAGGCCTGCGCCATGTTCTCTTTTTCATAATTTTTGAGTTGATACAATGTAGATGTGATTGGAGAACATAGGAAGAGGAAATATATAACGTCGGGAACGAGAACACGGAGTATAGTATAAATACCGGAGTTCCAACTCATGATTTGCATAGCGTTAAAGTATGATGAATTGACAG
>JAHZNE010005919.1:0-13200 GCA_027744055.1 Callyntrura sp. NNG-2020
TTGATCAATTCACCGAAAGTTTGTGTTGACCACAATACACGATGAAGAATATATTATAGAAAGCAGGGTTGTGAGATAATGTTTAAATTGAAAGATATGCTCCTTCAAAAATGCTCCTTAAAATAATCCTCCTCAAACTAATGCTGCGAAAAGTTGATGCTTTTAGCAAAGATGCTCCAGAGAAATCAGCAGGTCAGCACACAAGATCAAAATTAAGTGGAAATGAAGAAGTCAATTTATTTAATGCAAAAAAGTCAACGTTAAAATCCCAACGGAAAATATATGAAAAGTAAACATAAAAATAAGGTAAAACTTCCTTTCGGAAGAAACAAGTTTTCTTAATATTTTTAAAAACTTTAAATTTCTGAATACAATTTCTGATGGAAACAGAAATAGAAACATGGTACTTAATTAAAACAGGTTTACATGTCAACTGGTGATACAACATGGCATGGTCAGCTCTCTATCGTAGGCAATGAGCTTCTGTGTTTTATTGCATTAGATCGCTCTGCCTTTTACAGGGGCGGCCAACAATAGTAACTTAATATATAAAGTAGGAGGGCCATTCAGTAAATACATCAAATTTTTAAAACAAAAATACAATACTCCGAAAGGTCACTCCTCCTTACACAATACCTAACATAAATATAAACGCCACTCATAAACATTACAAAAATACTAATTTACCTCTGTTACATTGGGTGTCATGATACAATGTTTTTAGGCATTATTCCGTCAAATGCCAATACACACAACAAGTAAAAAGCAAAAGTATACCATACAACATTGTTCTGAACAATAGTCCTATCCCAGAAATAATTATGCCATTTTAAATTAATTAACTGTGATTTAGTTTTTGTCTGTTATTTAGATTTACATCATTAAATAAATACTTTCTTTTGCGATGCAACTCAATTTAATAAATAATATTATCGTTGCTATAACACTCCGTTTAAAAAACAGCGGAGTGTCAAAAGGGGGACGTCGTTGTTATTATTAACAATAATGGAAATAAAGTAACAGTCATTGGAACAGCAAAATAAATGTTCCTAATGTTTTTGTAAGCGCGCACTTGCTGTTCACAATTTTACCCTTTGGAGAAATAAGGATACACAAATTTTAAATAGTAAATAAGAAACAATTAATGTTAGTAGGGAAAGGACGATGTCACTCGTAAATTTTTATGACTAAACTGTACTAGTATTTCGTACAGGTATCAGATTTAGAATAAATGGGCGTCTTTGAACGATAAAGGTGACAGTGAACCGGTAGAAACTGACGAAATGTCAATAGTATGTGCAGCTGAAACGATAGAAATCTGGATAGAAATTAAAATGTTATGGAGGAACCTCATAGAAGGTTCTTGGACGGCTGCCACAAGTTTGATATTCGGTTCCTAACATGTATTAGCAATATCATCACGAAAATCTACAATGATACAAGTAGATATGCTTGCAAGAAGTTCGATCTTTCCATTATCGTACTCCACTGGACAGAGCGTGCAATGGAAATAAAGTTGCATAAACACTATGCACCATCATGTACTGAAAGAAACAGAACTCTTAAACCTGCGCTTAGTCTGTTTGAATCTACGAATTCTAGGCAAATTTTGAGAACGATTGCAAAGGTACACCAGAAATGCCACCAACGTTTGAAAAACTTAATGTTGCATTAAACAGTTTGCTATACGTTATATCTATGAATGTATCTCAATGTTAATATATAAAAGATAATGTATTGTTATTTAATTACGTTAGATTTCCATTGTTAGTCTGTGTGAATTAAAATGATATTAGGGTTAATAAAATAGATATTTGACCGACTACCTTTTATTTGCTGAAACATAGTTTTTTTGTTCATTAGGTTATTGCACCTTTACTTTGTGGCTTGAAACTACAATTATTCTTTATTTGTTAATATTTTAATATTTCCGAAGATTTTGCTACTGCATATACAGTTATTTGTAATTGCGCCGACCTTTGTTTTCTATATCTACCAAAGGCAAAACATTTTTGTAAGCCATACTTTATTAAGTTGTGAAATTTTTTATGTGTGCAAGGTTTATTATTGGAAATAACAACCTTTTCCAAAAAATTATGCAACTTCATACGTTTTTCTTTTATTTGAGTTATGTTTAGTACGTACGCGGACGTGTTTCTTGACAGAAGAATATTTTGGAAGTAAAATTATTTCTACTCTACCACTGGATCATTTGTATTAGATAATTGTTAGAATAAGAACAGCTATTGTGAATAAATTGAAAAGAAATATTGTTGTAGAACATCATGAATATTTTTAATCAAAGTTGAGTTACATTAATATAAAAAATAATACACTTTGATTTCAAAAAATAAATTATTGTGAATTAGCAAGCTGGTTGATGATAGTTAAATATACCCTCTCAAAAGTTGAAGGAGTGAAAAGCTTTTACTGCATAGCTTTTAATTTTTGCTACTTGGAAGCTTAATTTTGACGGTCTTAATAATTTTTCGTTCTATCATCTTAATGGATGAATTAAAGACTGCAATGACTGTCTTTAGTAGAGCTGACTAATGGTGAATTAACACGAGGTGGGTAAGCACTTGAATGATGCATGGTTGCAGGACAAAGTAGCAATACACATATTCCCACATATCAACTTATTGATATTTGAACTGACTACCACATACGTTTAGTCAAATTTTGTTTCCAGATGAATACAAATTGTTGAAAAATTGCTCATTAAATATAAAAAGCTATTTGATTGCCGTATTGCATTGTCGTGATCTACCGAATATTGGTACAACACTGAACCTTATTTTTTCTACTCAACTTTTGGAAACTATATCATGAAGAACGGCGAACATGCATTCAGTTTGACCAACTGAATCTAATTTTAAATCTAAGAAAATTGTTACACAGTTTGTAGATCCACGCTCAAATTTTGTAATATTCTGTCCAAAATGTACCTATCAATTTTTTGCCGCCCAAAGAATAAACGTCATCGTGATACCCGGAACAAAGCACTTATACGCAGTTATCCACTCACCCACTGTCATGAAGTGAAATTTTTATTTGAAATCATTTAAAATGTTGTAAATGCAAGTTTGTTATTGTTCCACAGAGAAGAGACACAAGGTATTTTTAAGATATCCAAACATTTCAGAATATGAATGTAGTTTACCATCAATGTCACTAAATCCCAAGCGATAATTTTATTATTTTGCACATGAAAAGCATAATTTTATAGAAACATGTACTAAGGGTACTGGCACTCTGGTGCTTTTAAAAATCAGAATGATATACTTGTATGTTCGAGAAAGTATTAATTCTTTACTTTGTAAACTATTTCTTCCCATTAAGTGTAAGTAGAGCTTTAAATGTTACACGCGATAATGTGTTTACATACTTAAATTGTGTAATTCTTCCAATAACAAGATTCTTTCCCCAGCAAAGTTGCACTAGTGCAGCAGACCTGCAAAACTTGTGCATCAAGATGTTATCGGATTTGCGCCAGTTATGCGTTCTCCAAGATCTTTTCGTTTTCGATCCCCATAGAAACAAGTACTTTCCAAATTGAAGTACTAGCATCCAAAATACCACTACGAAGCAAATGCCTAGTGTTAGTGTAGCCATGCTTAGATAATCCAATTCATTCCAGTAAAGGATTGCGGCCGAAATTTCAAGCGCTGGTACCAACGTTAGAGCACCATGCGCAAAACCTATGAATGGACCAAGGAAGCACATAAAGTAATTGTTTAAAACTTGCAGGGATCTATAGATATGCCTAATGCTACTGGATGTTCTCAAAATGTGTGATGTTTTGTAGCTGTCTTGACCCACGCGGAGCTCCCGGATTACAACTACTGTCACGTAAAATAGGTACACTAATACTATTTGAAGGGTGAGAGCAATGCTTAGTGCCATTAAAAATGCAACATATGTAGTTAGTATTGTTATTAGTATGCCAATGGGAAAGTAACAGTAATATTTGGTAGGAATTAAGCCACCAAGGAATATCAACGAGGTTGGGTCGTATGCGCACAAGAGAGCTGCAATCCCAGATATAGTCAAGATTAAACTGCACAATCCAGCTGCCACAATATCCACGAAATGACTCATTGTGTTGCCGTCATCATCTTGCGTGGCTATGAACCGTTCTAAAAGCAGAAATAAAAATATGTAAATATATGAACAACTATGAACACTAGTGCGAATGCGTAGGGTTACCTTGAAAGTATCTGTAAAAAATCAGCATGCCATTCAGCGCTCGGCAAAAGTCTTCCGAATTTAACCAGAGTATACTGGAACCGCCAAGCATGGCAATTGCACCGAGCCAGTATGTTACCGTAACAACGTAACTGTTAAAATCGATATTTTTCTTTTCCTGGAGTACTCGAAAGAAAGAGAGGAACACATATAGTGCAAGTAGTCTGTAACTGAAAACGAACTGAAGAATAGTGAAAGGATCTTTGGAGTTGGTAAATGTTTCAGTGTCTTCTTCAAATTCCAGGAGAGAAGCTCCAAACCGTCGACATACTTTCGTGAGTAGTGCCAAGATTTTTAAAAGTCGTTTGCTATACATTATGTGTTGTTTGTAAAAGCAGCTAAACCCAATTCAATTTTACGTTCGCTTTCCCACTTTTCAACTTGGACGTCTTGTGTACTACGTGGAATGCAGTAACTTTATATCAGACCACTGCGGCATTAAAATGGACAAATATAGAGGAACACGTACTTAGAGACAAGACATGATATAGGAATATGTTATTCAATGTTCTCCTTGAAACCTAGTTACTACATACTGCTGTAAGCTTTACTATTAGTTCATCAAATTGACATTTAACGGCCAGAATTGAACAAAAATAATTAAAGTTTTTAAATTAAATTTCTCTAAGCAAACATTTAAATTGGTCGGAAACAATAGATTACGTTTGTTTTGAGGTAACTACGGAACAATACATAACGCAAACGTGATGGCTCAAGTATGGATGGTTGTCTTTCATTTACAAACAATTTGTATTTTTACATTTATATATTAAACAAGTCATCACAACATACAAACACCGGCAGCGTTTTCATTATTTTCCAATTCTACTTGTTCAATTTAATTAAAAAAGCTAAACATTGTTTTTTAAATTAGTTTTGTTTTCCACCAACTTTTTTAATGCTTCAATTAAAATATGTAATCAATTTGGACATTAATTTTTCTTTTTGCCGCATGTAACTATAACTACAGTTTTTGTAGTACGTTGGGAAAAATACCAGGACGTTATTAGGTTCCTACATGTGTCTTCAAATAGATTTTACAACTCGTAAAAAAAGAAGTTTTATTAAAGTATTTGGTCGTATATGTGACATTACTAGTGATAAATATTACAAAAGAAGTAAAATTGTTATTAACGTTGAACTTTGCTGTAATTAGTTACAACGTATTCTTAACCAAGTAAACGGGTAGTTACAATGCATATTGATCCGGGTATCCGGCTAGTTACAATGCATATTGAACCGGGTAACCGGGTAGTTGCAATGTATTCTGAACCGGGTATTTGGGTACTTATAGTGTGGTCGGAGCCGGGTATCCTGGTGCCAAAATGTACTGGTAACCGAATATTCGAGAAGCAATGACATATTCGGGGCCGGGTATCCGGATGCCGCAATTAAAATTCGTGTCACTAACGAATTAGCACCGATCCAGAAACATTTCCCGGCATTTTACATAGCAGTTACGATTGGTAGTTTATTTCAAATGTCAGTTTTCACAAATTTGTCGGCATGCATATTTGGGCGACAGCATGACCAACCACGTGCCAATTTTGAAAGTAGTTGAATCGTCGTGCAGGCATTCCATTAGCCATGAACAACCTTCGATTACATTAAAAACTATGTGGGTCATGTTTAAGCTTTCCCTGACCCCCTGGATAGTTTTCAGAATTTTAATTTCGTCGTGGGTTCATGATGGCAGGGGTAGTCTCTGACCTTACTCTTACCCCGCCATGCGGTTCTCGGCATGGAATAGTTGGTTTTCCAAAACGTGTAAATTTAGCGTATTATGACGGGTGTTGCTGCTATTCAAGTCCCCACGAGTAATAAAACGGCTGCTTTCATGAGGACGACCACTGAAAGCAGCATTATCTCTTGGATATTCGATGTTCATAACATTTTTAGTCACCTATGTTTTCGAGGATCGATAAAAAATCGGTCTTCTGCCTGAATCCTTTAATGGATCGGTATGAAAATTTGCACATCTTTGCGAGACCCCTAGTTGGATAAGCATGCAAAAGGAAAGCTAATAAAGATTTCCTATTGTTACGTAAATCCAATTTCTATGAAAAATTATATGCGTTCATAACTTTTATACTCTGAGTTTATAACGTTTTGCGTTTTCAATTTGTCTCAAAAATTTTAAATTGAAATTGAGGCAACCAAAATAAATGATGATAAACTCCATTAAATATTTTTAAGCAACAAAAATTTAAGCTATATTATTTTTGCAGAATCGAATAAAATTAAATAAAACTAGGGATTTAAATCTTTAAAATTTCTTAAATGGCATGCAAAGTATATATCATTAAAAAAGTCCATTTGTATGTTAGTATCATATTTTACAAGATTAGACGTATGTGGAAGTAGCTTTACTTGAACGTCGTTTCAGATCATTTTATAGATGATGTCATACATATGAAATTAAAAATGTAGATGGATGAATATGGTGTACGATGTTGTATTAGTATGATGAAAATTGTAGTGCGGTGGAGATCTGAGGTTGCAAATGTATGCAATACTTGTACATTTACATATTTCGCTGTCTCGTCGTGTGTTGCAATGATGCTTGTGTACATTTGAGTTTCATGTGAAATATAGCTAATGAAAGACAAAGGGTTGTTGGACTAGGGAATAAAAACGACTACTACTTTACTACTGCCAGCTTAGATGTGATCGGCAGCAATTCCGCTAAAAGACAGGTCTCAACTCAAAATTCATGACTCCTATTTATACACAAAATCTGAGGCTATACCAAGAAGTAAAACCAATAATTGAAAGAAAATACATTAAGTAGAAGGTTACATTTTGATAAGTCGTTTCCCTCATTAACATACTTAACTTTGAATACTAAATTTAAATTAGTTGAAGTTTAGACAAAGAAATACCAAGATTCCTAAAGTTTGACAAACCATATTTTTAGTTGTAAAACAAAATTTCAAGGCCATTACAATTTGTTGCCATCGCAATACGAACACGGATTGAGTGAAGAAATGTCGTAGTAAAATGCGGATAATGTGAATGCGGTTTTATCCAATATGCATGGATACATACTTATGCATTCTGGATACAACTTAATTTGAGAGGGGAGGGGATTAAAATGTAATTCTCTTCTGGAAGAAAGCAAGCTATACCCTATACGTGCTTACAGGCGGCAAAGTAATGTTTTTATGTACTCATACACTGCCTGGTGTGCATCTTGTCAAGAAAAGGGACACAAATAACAAAAATATTATTGTACAACGAACTCAATGGTAGGAACATGTCAATAAAATCTGAAAAATACTAATCCTACAAAGGTTACAAAATTAGGCTTTTCTCAAGATGATAGCGCACATGTTTTTGTTGTTCAAACACACAACTCATAATACCAGTGTCAAGTAATGTCAATGTTCAATTATTATACTTTAGATAACTGCTTTGTTATGTTATGTTACTTTTAACGGAATTGAGGGTATTTATCCATCCATTTGTCTAAAAAAGATCCGGCAGAAAGACGGCGATACGGCATTGACTGCGCACGTCGATGGAGTCGCACAATGCACATTGTTAAATGCACCTTACACCTTGTCTTATATAGGTCAATTGAAAGTTTTTTTTAACACAAGTCCAATGTTTTCCAAAACGCTATTTGTTGAAGAAAGAATGTCGCTTCACGAGTACAAATAGTTCTGTTCTTTAATTCATATAAATATTATATTTCATAACACAATTTTCATGGATTGTATTAATATTCAAAATACTGTGATGGTTTCCTTTCGTTGGTTAAAAAGCGACTCGAATTTTTGAAATTCAAACTTTTACACCTTGAAAATTAAAATGTTGGTAAAATTAAAAAGTATTGCAGCATTGCAAAATAAATTCTGCTAATATTCGATGTTGCACAATATTATTGTTTCCACAACACCAGCGTTCCAATTAACTACTTTTTTCAATTGTCCTTACTACGATAAATTTGTAATAGAGTAATATAAAAACCTCTAAATATAATATATATATATTAATAAATGTATATATTCATTTAATTCATTTTGCTGAATGCAAATATAATTTAGAGCGGTTAATTTAGAAACAGTTTCTGATGTTCCGTATTTCTTATTATCACATATTTGTTGTGGTGCCCTGAACATTATTATTATTTTTATTGTACAATGCAATGATGAAATTCAACACGGTGGAGGCCTTCGGCCTCCCCCATGTTCCCCCGTTACCGTTTCAGCGTCATGTTCCCCGAGGCTGGCTCGGCGGCTCGGGAAGGTAATAAACCAGTGCTATAGAAGAACGTATAAAGAGCTTTAGAACCGACTCGAACGATGGAACCGGATACCCGTGTATATGTAGTTAACCGTATATAGCTGAAACCTCAGCGGAAAGATAGAGATAATACGTTGGTGATTGTTAGTAGTTACAGACTGTTGAGCTGTGCACGATTAATAGCAATATTGTCATTGTGTTCCGTACATTATGAATGCACATCTCTGTTCGATAAATTTTAGAAAATTGACTGCTGTATTGTTAATTTTGAGTAGTGCATCGTCTGATTAAAAACTTAGATGTTTTTTGACACGCTCTATCGAATGGTCTTTGTTTCAAGAAAATCGGACAATTCCCTATGCATGTGGTTG
Organism: Callyntrura sp. NNG-2020; assembly: GCA_027744055.1. NCBI lineage: Eukaryota > Metazoa > Arthropoda > Collembola > Entomobryomorpha > Paronellidae > Callyntrura > Callyntrura sp. NNG-2020. The sequence goes on from JAHZNE010005919.1 coordinate 8,868, forward strand.
CATTGTTAGAGGCTCTAAGTTAGAGCATATCTATTAACAGTCAGCATATTCAACTTTCAACGTAACCGTACAGTTTATTAAAATGATATAAAATATAATTTAATTTAATTTCTCGCTTCTTAATTTAAATGTCCCTACAGCTTTAATCTTTTTTACCATAGTTTAAACATAGATTGAGAGCACTCTGTAGACACTAACCGCTTACCGGACTTCCCGCCATCCTCCGACGAGTACACTATGAAATATTGCAGTAATTCTGGGAGCAAAAATTTCTAGTGGCATATTACATGTCTAAACGAGTTAATATAAATAATTATGAAACAAATCTTTAACAATGTTATTCCAATATTAATTAAACGATAACGATTTTTCGTTTAAAACGGGTTTATGGATAACGTGGATTTATTCCGCCATTTTTGATAGATTTAAATACTATATCATGGCATGGTGTTTCCAATTTAAAAATACACTATGAAGCATTAGCGTAGCCAGGGTTCCACCCAGAGGGGGTCACAGCTTCTTTGTGTTTTGTCTTGTTGGCGTAAGTGTAAATTCTAAAATTGTAAATGTAATTAAACAACTTTTAGAACGTGACCTTATCCCTGACGTATTCGACCATGCAAAACATCTGCAAAATGTTAAACCCACATGCGTCCGCTGATAATGTAAACGGCATCGAACCCACACCAAATAATATACAAAAAGCATGCTTACGTTTGACGAAAGAATGAAAACAAACGTAGGAAACTTGCCAGAAATGCTCGGCAATCATTTGTGTTGCCTAGAAATGAACAAACCACACGATTATCTTATTTGGGTTCGGTTTTGAAGCAATATCTGCAGTGTAAATGCTAGTACGCTACTGATGACGTTGATTATATAGAAAATATTTGCCCTGCTATGAATGCACATGGCACATGAATCCGTTGTTTCCAAAAAATCTAACATTGAAACAACAAACGTAATGGAGACGAAGCCAAACTAATAAACATGCATAATAGATTTTTAATGATGTGCGTTCATGTTCATGTCATGTACCACATGAAACGTCGTCAGTTCGGTTGGCCAACTGCTGTATAATAACATTGTAAAATTAAAATTGCAACTTAAGGTTCTGAATTTCAAAACTGAAGGTAACATTCATAAAAACGCATTGCAAAATATCAATTATATATTCTTTGACAAATATTTGAGAAAACGTTTCAATACTCTCTAAGCAATTTAAAGAGTACATTAAATTTCCATTTACCAATAATATAGCATTGATGTACATTTTACGGATTTTTTGTCGAATACGATGAATTAAAACATTAAACACAAGGAGACGTCAACTTCGAAATTGTGCACCTCATTGTAAATTCAATAGATTTCTGTGGTTGTTAATAGTTTTCTGTCGCTTAAATTTTAAATTGTATTTTGCCTTAAAGGCGTCAATTTTTTAAAAAACTGTTTTTATAATGCTTGAAACTGTCATTCAGAAAAAAACATAAGACGGAGTTTTTAGTTTAAATGAATTACTTACATAACCGTTACAACTTAGAACACGTACGCCTGATTTAACTAAAGCAGGAAAGTGGCAGCGTATGGTCTTTAGTAACACATTTTTCATGGAAGAGTAGCAATTAAATACAGAAACTGACAATACGACGGCTCGGTAGGCAACGAACGGTCTGTAATACTTAATTTTTTTCAGCAGAGCAGTACTCGATGCAGGCTCCAGTCAAACATAAATTAGTTAATCTTAACGATTAGTCAAGGATAATTTGTAGTATGCTGCATGTTTCATTCTTACACATTGTGTTAAATGTTGAATCATGAATGTATCTATTTTTGGAATGAAATATCTTCCTTTGAACAAATTTGTCTTATTTATAAGTTCTCCAATTTCCAGGGGGAGGGGCGGTTCAGTTGACCTCTATGACCCCCCCCAGTCACCACGCCACTGCTATAAAATTTCTCACTTGTAGGTTATTTTACCTTAGATTTTGATAGGACAAATTCAGTGATAAAGGCTGAGTCATATTCAAAACGAGTAAACATGAAAAGAAAAATTTGGCTTTTCATTTTGGGCGCGGTTACCCGAAATATAAAAGTTTCTACGAAAACGACATTTTTGGTTAGTGAATATAAAAGTGGAAGAAATTGAGAAAAATAAATTAAGATATGAATGGGTGGCAATGGCAATAATTTAATTACATAGAACATCGTGCCTACGTTTAGTCAGTACATAAATATTTAGCATATAAAAATAAAAGAAAATTATTTACAAAGCATACATACAAAGTGTAATCTTGGTATACCTATAAGTGTTCCCTTCATGAGAATGACTCCACCAGCAAATTGCCAATTCAACTGCAAATTCCATCATTTGGAATTCAACTTGTAAAATTCAATAATAAAAGAGTGTCTACACAGTTGTGCTGCATAAAGAGCTAGAAACTTTTTTTTATGAAATACCTATGATAAAATGTGAACAATTTGTGTCAACGTCAACTTGCATACACATGTCGTAAGTTTATCAAAATCTATTAGAATATAGTCGGTAAACGTTGCATCTTGTGAATGATTTCGTTTTTTTGTCATCTGCACCATGGAATTTATTCATGTTTAATATGGTTTAACATACTAGATGATGATGGGGCACAATGAACATAGTTATTATTTGATTGTTAAAGTGTTGCCTTTTGATAGTCCATGTTGTCGTAAATGCATGTCGTTGTAAAAAGTGCAGATGGTGCTCTTGGATATGAGTGAGTACATTTGCTTTTTGGTTTCCATGATAAAAAATACGGCTTAAAGGTTGACTGCCACTTCTCGATAAGAAAGTTATGATAAAGTGAAATTGCACGAGATAAATTACCAGGTTTATCAAATAACTCCGAGTCATTAGTTCCTCCTTCTCCAAATTTGGAAATGTCCTGTTCAGTATATCCCATGCCTACAACGTACCTCCATAATGAAGTGATTTTTTCAGGTTGTAGATACTATTACATTCCGTAGTACCATCTATAACACCAGACATTAGTTCAACGGGTACAACCGTTTGAGAATAAGAACTTTGTTTACGGTTGACGTCATATTATCCTTAAAGATAATTTAACATTTTAAAGAAAGGCCGTTATATTGTGCCCGTAGGAAAACGGTAGCGGAGAACACCAAATCACTTGAGAGCCACTGTATTTTCCTTGGATTCTTAATAGTCTACATCGGTTTCATTTCTGCTTGCTGGTAAAATTTGTGTTTTAATAACCTTGAAGTTACCGGTAAATTTAACATTTGCAAATGATGGGAGAATACAACATATTATAACAACTGCGTACACCATAATTATTGGTACAGCACATTGGTACCATCTAGTGCACTGGGCACAGGTACAATAGGCTTTCTCTAGATTCCCATTTCCCGCGAGCTATAATTATATTACAAAAACTGCAATTTAAAAAAAATTGACGAAAAAATTGAGATTTGTGCAAACACTCTGAACTATCGAAATGGCATGGTTTCAAAAAACATTTTTGCCTCCGTTTTTTACTCTAAAAATTGTTTTGTTTTGTTGCGGCGACAGTGGTGTGTATCGTAGTGAAATAGGATTTGACGGCAATGTAAAAAATAAATTGAATAGTAGTTGGAAAGTGCAATTGTGGTATTTCTTCTAGGTATAGGAAACATTATCTTCAAGTATGCTACGAAATATTCGTGAGTAATAAAGCTGGTTCCGGTTCAAAAGAGCCGTGTTGTCGAATTGGTTATACGTATGCAAAAATGATTATTATTCAATTTTATTCCTCTTCCATGTAATCTCTTGTTTTATTTAAGGCAGGTGTTGCCTACATACAACTGTTGTTATTTTCTTCAACATTTACACTCGTCACATTTTTTCCTTTGATTTTGTTACTTTTAAACAATTAGTGTTGATGAAGCATAGAATAACAGGATGTCTTCTCTCGATACTGATCCTCTCATAATTTATTACAGTTATAATTTATTCGTCTTGTAGTATATTTATTGTCTTTCTCTTGTTGTTACAACTTAGCCTACTCGCTTCTCTACTTCTTACTCCTTACTCTTCCGCTCCCCACCTCGTACTCCTCTACTCTTCATCTTACATCATATATATATATTACATATATACCTATAAAACGTGTACGCGTGCGGCCTTGCCCCACATACCATGGTACACCACCATCACTTTACAATCTTCGAACGTCTTGCAAATATTAACTAAAGTTTATACAAACCTATTTTTACGTTTTACAGATTGCAAGGAGGCTGTACTTCACAACTTCACTGAATTATTATTACTGTTTTAAATGAAAGATAACACGGGATTGTT
>JAHZNE010005920.1:0-13700 GCA_027744055.1 Callyntrura sp. NNG-2020
AATCAGAAATATCCGACTGAAAACGATTGCATCGATGATAAAAATAAAAAGTAAGTACCACTTACCCGATTCTATCAAAATATTTTGGAAAGATCAGCAAATTTTTTTGGAATCTGGCTTAGTCATAATCCCACAATTTATATTCTTAATCTTAAGCCTGCCATAAATTTTCTTTGCACATCATTAATAGTTATAAAGATATCTCGTATGATATTAAATTTGGATAATTCCAATTTACAACTCCGCGCCAGTGTAAAAAAATAGTAGACAACTATGCAGAACATGGCTTCAACCCGGACAGACGACAAACCCCTCCAGCAACATCAAACCTACCCGTCCTTTCCCCTTCCTCCCTCAGAGAAGGAGAGGCGCCGTAATTGCTTATTCCCATTCAGCAGCAGAATCGTAAATAAGGCATAATAAAGAAAAGAGACGCGCGGTTGAGTTGACGATAATTTGTGCCAGACAGAGAACACAGCATACAATATGGTGCCCCTCTGCAACCAGATGAGGAGAAAACTTACGAAAAAAGCGTCAATGAGCCCGAGACTTTATTCCGCACAATTTTATATTACGCCTGCCACTCTATTTTTTCTATCAACTCATTGCATGTACCAGTTATCCCTTTTACTATTTACTATCATGGAAAGGAAGGTAGAGATTATGGCCATTCTTTTCACCCCTTTTTTGCAACTTTTGATGCATTAGACGCGCCGCACATACATACCCAGTAGGTAGTTTATTTGAATAAAAAATATATATCATCTTATTATAGCAGTCGTTACAGCTCTGTGTGTTTCCTCGCCTCTCTGCTGTCTTGTTACACCACAATGCAGTCGCTGCCGTTGTGAAGGTGTGTGTGTGTGTGTGTGTGTGTGTGTGTGTGTGTGTGTGTGTGGAGAAAGAGACAGTATTAGGGAAGAAGGAAGCGGAAGCAGTGGAGTTTCCCGTCGTCCTCTCTCACAAGTCGTCACTAATATACTGCTTGCAGGCAAATGCAGATAGGAAAGGGAAAACTAAAAGCAGATATACGTCGTAGCACTATAGTAGGGATGTGTATAACAGCAGTGGTGTGGTGTCCACTATTCATGTTCCGGACGCACTGCCTACCCACCTTTCTCCATAACCAAGTGACGGCAAACGGCATCCAGCACTTTTTATTAGCCACATTGGCGTAACTATAATACATTCGTTGACTGTATAATTCAGGCAGTGTTAGTGTAATGTAGATACATACACATTACGTTAACAAGGTTTCCTATAGCCAGTAGTAGTAGTAGTAGTACTTTTTTAGAGTAACGTTGAAAATATTTTTTTTTCTTCTAAAGCTGCGGTCTGTATCGTCCTTGCCTGTCCAGCTATATTCATTTTCCCTTCTGGACATCCAACTCGCACTTTCTCTCTTTGCTCACTCACTGGCTGGTTAAATTAAATTTGGGAGACGGTCAGCAGACCAAGAATATGTGCATATGACAAAGGATAATATTATGTTGGAGTTTAAAAATACACAATAAATATACATACATATATTTTTCATTTGTGTGTGTGTATAAAAGCTATTGAGCGGTGTCGGCGTATAGGGAAAATAGGGAAGGGGTGCATAAAGAGGGAGAAAGAAAAACGGGTCAGAGAAACTTTTACACACACGGAGAAACTAGAAAAGTCAGTCGGTGTCTGCCTGTGTGTATATGTGTATCACTTTGAGTATTTTTCTTTTAGAGATATAATCGAGCGAGATATTTGATTTTGTCTGTTGGTGTGTCCTCCTATCGAACAATATTATCTTTTCGGATTTCTTTTCTCGGCCTCATGTACGTACTACTGACAAGATGAAGTACGACGACAAGGTGCACCCACTTTTACGGCCGAAACATTTAGATTCAGACTTCTGCTCCAGGCTGGTGGGGTGCAACGATGCTTGTGCAACGAGGGTAATTGAGAAATAGTAAAAGGAGAGAAGATTGTAGAACATTTTTTTTGTACTAATGTAGTTTCTTCCAGTCCGTCCGGATGACTTGTCTTTGTAATTTTACGAGAAGGAAGGAAATGAAAAGTGAGAGAAAAAAGTGAAAGTGTGACTGATGCGGTCGTCCTTGTCAAAATTGTAGATGAGCGGCAGGTATTCACTTATCGATCTAACTTTGATAGTAGTAGGAAAATAAAAGAGAAAGTGGAGTATCGTAAAAGGGAGTAGAAATTGCATTGGAGGTTAGGAGGAAGTTGACGGGAGAAACCGGTTCTTGTTTGATAGTGACGTTTTATAGTGAGAAGAAGGTTTTTTTTGTGTTCGAGTTGGCGGTGGTGGTCACAAAGTTGGCCTGGGATTGGTACTTGGTACAAGGTGATAGTAGTAGTCATTGTTGTGGTAGTACCATGATGTCTGGAGTAACCAGGTTTTGTAGTTTGTCCAATATGTGCAAAATTGCACTGTTGGAGATTGCATTCATGCTTGCCTTCTGGGTGGGAGACTACTGGCCTCCGTTCTTTGGAAGGGGAAAGAAGCCTTGTGATGTGACCAATTCATCAATTGTTAGAAAAATTGTACAAAAGGTGAGTGCTGCTCCTAGTGATCTCTAGCATCATAATAGATGTAGGTTCCTTCATGGGAGAACGTTTATAGCATGACGGTGATTTGGTTAAAATTTGGCAGAACTGGAATCCAGTGCTCAGTCGGTACGGTGTAAATCTTCCAATTGAATGTCCTCTCAACCTCTCCAGAGATTTGTTAGGAGTGAGGGAGTCACTAAAAAGTACCAGATCTTCACACTGGCAGTGTTTGGAGTGTGGCAAGAAATTTTATTTGGAACGCCATCTTGACTTACACATTGAGCGGCGACATGCAGATGTTATAAATAAAGTAAAACATGACATTTTCTTTGGGTGACGGACGGGGCTCTGAGAGTAAAACTCCCTGGGCTCTGACATGTCATGGAAACAAGTTGCAGATATGTAATGGCGATTCTGGTTTTTGTATGACTTTAGGCAGAGGATTCGGTATGCTTAGGAGAGTATTGTGACGTGATGAGATGCGACGTGTTAATGTCTACCTCGTTCTTGGATGAAGATTCTAAGTCAACAGATGTGTCGGTGTGGACACCCAATGCCGTTGGTTCATTGACTGGGAAATCTTCATACAAAGGTGGACATCTACATCTGGATCATAAAAAGCCTGCCCGTCCAACCACTTCCAGCGAGACTACCACAGACGAATCTCCGCCTGACCGTGGTGATCGAAATACAAAGTCATCCAAGACGTCATCATCATCATCATCATCCTCCTCCTCCTCTCAGACTCATTCCCATGGTACTGGAGACGACTGTGATGAGGAGCACTTTAGTAATTTGAGGGAAAAATGTGGCGACTTGGTATGGGAATGTTTGCAGGGACTCATTTCAGTTCTGGATGCCAAAGATTTCAAAGCACTCCAAGGTAGTTAACATCTGATGTGACATCAAATTCCTTAAATCAATTCGTTGTACAGCGTAACAGAAAGCACCACTGTCTCCAAAATTACTATGACGTTGCAGGTGAATTGGAGTCAATTAGCTGTTCCTACTTGTCATGTGCCAGATACGGTGATGCTTGCTGTCCATCCAGTTCTAGATTGCGGGGAAAATTACGGCCATTTTTCATCGTTTTTGGATCTTTGCTTATTTCCTTAATTTTGGCCTTAGCCTACTACTTCACTTGGATTTACACTCAAGCGTATGCGTCTTTCTAATTCGTGCCATTCACTCATAAAAACTACTGCACGCACTTAGTAATCAAATGCATCCAAGTATATAAACATCACACAGAACTCATGTTAAGAACTTTATAGCGCCACCACATATTTCCAAAAAAAAATCATTTTTATTGGTGAATTTATTAGTACAGTAATTTCAGTTTCTCTTTGTTTCCAGTATTGACGACAATGCCTACTATGAAGACAACTTGGACGATAAAACATATTCTGCGGAACTAACGGCAGCAAATATACGGAAAGGAATACCGCCCCCCTTAGTAAACAGAACATCCCATATATAAAACACCCAGACGTCTAGGAATATATCAAACTTAACTTGCTACTTAAAGAAAGGCGATTAAAACAGTAAACTTCCACAACGACTATTACCGTATTTACGTTCATGTACATTTTTATATTTCAAAAAAATGACATTTCTATTTGGTATGGTTGTGCTATCGTAATGATTTGATAACGTAATATTTAATACAAGAACACCGAGTAGCTAAAATGTTATTTAAAGTAACTACTGATTGCTTTCAGTTTCAACATAAAGGTTTCGTTTAGCCTAAGTTTAAAGAAAAAACACACATAAGTTATTCACTTTTGTAGTCCAAATCCTATACCAATATATATAAGTTATGTTGCTGTCTGTGGCCACCACTCTGCTAAACCTTAAGAAGTAATTTTGGGAAGAGAAAGTTGTGATTAAAATAGTATGACTCCTAGATACTAACTACTGTAACCAATGTCCAATATCTGACTAAACATTTTGCAATTATAATTCCAAATTACTTGACCTGAACTAATGAATGTCCTAATTTAATATGCGAACACGAGTCTAGGCTTACTACCATAGTACTCATTGTTTACTAAAGTTGTAGACGTGCTATCACATAGTTCATATAATATTATACATAAGTTGCATCGGGAATTTTAAACGCTCAAACCAGGAAGTGTATGAAGACATCTTATGAGACAGAAGAACACTTACACAATTCAGCCAATTCATGTAGATAAGATCCCAGTTCCATTTATACTAATTACCAGGTAGAACAAAACAAGCCATACAACAATGTAGAAGGTATGTGTGTATGTTTCGGAATGATGACATTAACGCCGAAAAAATGGGAAATATATTTGTGGTACATTCTCTTATCTAGGGCCCCCCATATGAAACAGAGAATGAACAGATACTAAATATAGCATTTCTAAAAACAATTCCTAAATTCTTTTGTACAAAAACGATGATCTTATCTATTATCAACATCGTATTAATAAAAAAAAATCAAATTACATCATCACTAATTTACACACTACGAAAAACGTCACTGTCATTAACAGAGACTTAAGCCATACTGAATGATAATAATGAGTTAATTGATAATCTAAATTTCCACACCGTCATACTATGAATAAAAGTAAGAGTAATTGTAATGATAACATTGAAAAATAATAATAAAATCGATAAATCAAAATTACCCAAAACAAACTAAGGTTTAGCACAGCATTTATTGAACACGTTTATTCATATGTTAACATAATTATGATATGTTACTGTTACTGGGAGAAGATACATGTCGCGCCAGCGTCTTCCCTCCCTCTCACACCACCTCCCTTTGTGCGTACATTTTTTCCTGAAAGGCCAACTATATCCGCCCATATTACTGGGCATTATGCTAATTAAGGATATAATAGGAAGTGCATAAATTACTTGCATATAGCAAAGAAATGGCATCTTAAATTCATACAGAGTAAAGACACGCTTTTACATATTTACTTGAACACGACATACATATGCCTATTTACATCATAACCTATAAAGTAAAAATACATTGTTTTTTACAGTTAAACCTACACATTATTTTACTTGGGAAAAATACAGAGATTGAAGAGAGTGGAACTATATTTTAAATATTAGTAGTAAAATATACATTTTCTGTAAACAATACGCATTTTATATCTGTAATTGTCTATTTACGTACATTCATACTATCTAGTAATTCCGGAGCTCAGAGGATATAGCTGCATGTTAAATTATATGAATGAACCAATGCATGTAGCTAGATGAGGAAGGGCCCTGCGTCCACAAGTGGTGGCAATTTACTCCGTTATATAAACCTCCTCTGAGCTCTGGAACTACTAGACAGTGCACTGCGTTACATTATAAGCAATAAGATTGAATTAAAGTTGTTCCCACTGGATATATATTTTCTGCTTTGGATTCCTAACTTACAGCTAACCGCGGTTCTATTTACATCATTACGTTAATAACCGAATACAAAATTGTGTTCTATTATACATTGTATTACTTAGAATACTTAACCTACCGGAAGTTTCACGTGCTTATTACTATTTTACAGCGATTCGATTGACTTAAGTTACTTGAGAATTTTGGAACTAATTGGTTATCCTAATCTTTTACTCTGATATAGCAAGTAGCAAGTCTACAAATACCTGACGTTGGGCAGTTTTTACCAGGATTGCCCAACCATCAAAGTAATCTAAGACTGCCTCCTCCGGCATTTTTGCTTTTAAAACACGAAATACTTCGCTGAAAATATTTTTATCATCTTGCTCGTATGCACCTGGCTGCACCCCCATAGCAAGAAAATATTCTGGGTCCTGGGGAACCATTACAATCCACGGGCACTGTCGCCATTTCTTCTTTCCTGATCTGGTACCTGCATGCTGAAGGAAATGCGCCAGAAGAGGAAGGGATGACGGTCGTTTGAAATAACTGTATTCTGACAATGATTCCGAAAGTTGTAAGAAAATAAAGGGGCCAATTTCTTGCATCTGCTTGGCATCTACCATCATTTGGGTCTGACTTAATAATAGCTTGAGCATAGCTTTGGCTTTCTCTATACCAACTTTATACGTGTCGACGTCTCGAACATTCAGAACCTGGATGGCCTCCAGAAACTTACATTCAGTTGTTTTAGTTGTATCAGGATCTTCTATCAGGGAAAGACAGGCTAACTGAACATCAAGAGCGTTAAACTTGGGTCGAAACCCTATTTCAGCTACAAACGAACCGAATACAACATCAGGCAGCTTGTACTTTTCCGTCACCGTTTCGCTAGAGAACATATCTATAAGTTGACGCCGCAAGTCTACACTCATATTAAGATACTTCTGTTTTACTTCTACTAACGGTAAACCTAAGTGAGCAAGCATTTGGTGAAACCTACGACTACCGTCAACCGACCACGTCCTTAAGTTGTTGGCTATACACGGGGTTACCTTTGCACTTTCATATATACTCCAACTACGATACAGATATAAATGCAATTCTCTTTCGAACCGAATTTTTAAGCAATCTCTCGGAAGCTTTTCAGCGTTGGCAATCCGGAGGATGTGATCATTTACAGTTCCTGCAAATTCTGTGTACTTTGCCCGAGAAATACGATTCATGACGAAAGAGTCCGTTAAGGCAACGATGGTACACCAAATCGACTCCATATCATCACGAGACATGACCCACGCGATTTCCAGAGCGTATAAAGAAGACTGCAAAATAAAAGTTAGCAATGTGAGATATGTGTGCACTTAATGGGAATAATAATAATAATAATAATAATAATAATAATAATGCTGTCTATAAAAAAAACCTACCGGTCTTGCATAGTAGGAATGTTCTCTGTATTCAAAGAGAAGTTTTTCTCTTCTTTCTGTCCACGCTTGGTGAGACCGTCGTCTCCTCTCACGTTCCTCCCTTCTTGTTATTCTAGCTGAATGGCCATCCTCATCATCATCATCCATTTCATCCTCGGAATCACTATCATCAGAGACATCCGGGTCCTCCGCAAATATTTGGTCAAACTCTGGGACATTATCATCCGGCTCTGGAGCAGATACTAATCTAATTTGGTCGGTTGTGTTGTAGTAGTTAATAACGTGTATTGGCCGATGGTAATCAATGACGTAGAACTTTTTTTGCGATGATGGATTCTCCAGCGTTTCCAACAAGTCCACCGTTGCCCCACAATTTACCAGGATAAATATATTGGATTGGGTAGCATATTCATCATACTTTGCTTTTAAGTCGCTTATTTTACTGCAAGACAATAGAATGTAGGACACTCCTTCCGTCTTGAAGAGGTTTGTTAGGATTTTAACTGTACACGCCGCGTCGACATCTTGATACGATATAATTATCACTCGCTGACCTACTATATGGTCCATGAAATCTCTGCGATAGTGTTCCACTAACATTTTGATCCAATGTCAGGGTCTGACACCAACAATATTTTATCTAAATTACTGTTTGACCCACTACAATAACAATAGCAACACGAGATAATGCTCAAACGATATAACTGAACTGTCAGCTGGACCACGAAAAGTATTCATTGTGCTCCACAGTTCTATTTACTTGAACACCAAGACGAAATTCTAGTTGAATAAAAGTTATACACTGAAACTGTTCAACAGTGGGTAGCATAATACTTTTTGTTATGAATTTAGTTCATCTAGCATGCAATTTCTTGCAGGGCAATGAACTGGAGGTTATTGTGCATGTGTGTGTACCAATGCAGTTCAAGCACTACTATCCTATGGTATTTCAATTCCAACATTCCAACACTTAAATTTTTTTGCCCTTTTGTACTTTCTGCAGCAGCGCTACGTCTTAATGGTGATCCTTCAAACATAAAAACAAAAAACAGAAAACGATTTAAATCATTTTACACATGACATAAAGAATCAATCAACGCTGAATGCTTAAAAATTAGTCGTCAGAGCTCTACCTTTTGACCTTCCTCGTGATTGCAGGGAGACGGCCAACCTGGCGGGAACGCGCACCTTGGACCGTTGTTCAGTAATCTTAACGGCAATGTTCCGGCACTTCCTTTTACGTAATTCCAAAATTCCTTATGGCCAGTTTCCGCCAATTAAATCTCTTACGATAAATTTAGCCACGGAAACAGTCTCTAACTTTGAGGTTTTAAATTCACACTGAGCTGCTTAATTAAAAACTTTTTAAAACTCAATCCATTATTCGTAGTCTTCTTTACAATTCTACTATACTTTTCATTATGTCTACATCTATAAGGAACTTCCACTTCCAATATTTCTACAAGACTTGGAAACAATTTATAATATTGTTTTAAATAAATTCTCTTTCTCCTCCCAATCATCACATATATTGAGAACACAAACACACAGAGCTACGATTATAGGGGACAAATTAACAATTGTCTGGAACAAAGACGAATAATTATCTAAAGAAGGCAGCTTTTACGATAGCGACACCATCACAACTGGTAGGAAAAATTAACTGCTGTGTTATGGCAACCAAATGAAGCAGTGTAGGAAAGAATAATAACGACTGCCAACTGCTTGTGTGGATATACAAGTGATTTTCTCTCCGATCCACGATCCACAGGGTAACAATGAAACAACAGAAACAATACCAGCACCAGTCGCAGTCGGTTACCAATTCTCTATTCTTGCTTGTTCTTTTCTGGCCTGGCATGGGGCATGGTTGAAGCACCAAATGTAAGCCCGTCTTTGTTAACGACAGCGCAGTAAAAGAAGAGCAGATGTGCAGTGTAGGAATGATGAGAATAAAGACTACTCTGGAGTTGATGACATTGAGGTTGGAGAGTTGTATTGTTGTTATCCAGCTACACATGAAAACAAGGTACGCATATGATGACAGTTTGTTGGCGCTCGGAAATTTGGAGCCAGGTTGCCGCCTGCGTTCTGGATGTATCTCTTGTTTCCCTACTACTGCTAGCTGCTGCTGCTTTTATAACTGATATGATGATCATGATCCTGTGCGGTTTATAAACGAGTTATGCAGGCAGGATTTGTCTCTTGCGAGAGTATATTTGATCGTAACGCTTTGTCTTGCACTTTGAAGAGGCCAAATTTTATATTTTTAGTACAAAAAGCCCCTGTGCAGCAAAGTTCAACGTTACTTTGTTTCGTTTTTACTCGTAAAAATAAGGTCAGTCAGTCTTATCTTACGTATATATTGGTAATGGTCATGTCGTTTTAGTCCGTTCGACAGTCCGTAAAAGATTAGTAAACGTTTTTAAAATGAGTGATTACTGAAGAATGAAGCTTAGAGAATGCGCTGCTTTTGCATATCTACATCATATATGTTTTTACCGGAGAAACCATTTACCGATTCGCACAGGCATAAAATAATAGGGTTTTTACTTTTTCCTGGAATTGTGAAACGAATTCATTAGCATTTGTAGTAATTTACATGCGTACATGTTTGCGCAAGGATGTAAGAGCCGGGGGATGAGGGGGACAAACCCACTTGCCCATAGCGGGTCGCTTTGGATTGGAAGGATATAAGGCGTTTTTCGTTTTTGAAATGTGCCAGTGTCATCCATCACCCTGCATAATCTTAACTTACAATATGTTATGTCGTTATTCTGAATTTACCGCGATTTGATTGATCGACCTGTCAGATTTAAGCCTCAGTCCGGGTCAAAAGATCGACTGTTTTGATTCACGCATAATTTGAACATCATAACATTAAGGTTTACAGAGTAGGCAATACAGCAATGAATTTACTTTGAAAGCACCTCACTTCGAGTTAGTTCGATCCCTAAGGGGAATTGTTGTACAAGCTTACTATTATTAATGCATTATGTATTGCTATTAAATACGCGCTACGCGTTTTCATTCAAATTACAAACTAGTTCAAAGTTTAATTGTGCATACATGAGCGTAGGATGGACTAAATTGTAGTTAGTCATGGAACATAATTGGAAAATCTCTGAACTCTAAACTGAATGGTCAGTGAAAATGTTTTCTGTGACCTGAAACTCTGCAATTGTGTTAAGCGAAGGAGAGAGAGGCAATTTATGGTCAAATTAATGCACAGCTATACAGAGAGACCTAAACAGTGACTCTTTGTTTTCAAAACTCATATGTTGTAGTGTCGGTCATTGTTGTTAGCAGTTTATAATGTTTGCTAAATTACAGTAACAATGCAAACAATAAATTTGTACTGGTAATGATTGTCATGGTTGGTTAAGACCTTGAAAGTTTGAAATTTTAACTTTTTGGTATTTACAGTTTTATGCTGTGGATTTGCAAGTTAACTCGTAGTAAGACGAAATATAAGTTGAGTTCGAAATACACAAATATTATTATAGGTTGCGATACTTTAGATATTCTATCTGCACATCAGAAATCGGCATATACATCAATATAGAAGACGAATGGAATTTATTAAGTGCCCGAAGGAAGTGCTTTAAAAGATAGAGATGACAAATACAGGTAGCTTGTGTGGAAACGATCCATCCGTTTCTTTTTGAAAATTTGGTAAGGACATTCAAAAAGAACGGGGTAGGAAGATGGATTTTTAATAAGATGGATATGGTGATGAGTGCTTGTATGTTAGTAAGTTTAATGTACGTACATTACTAGTTGAGACGAAATGCTCATTTCAACGACTCTTCCTTCTATTCACTACTAGGTTTAAATTTTTTTAAACCATGATGGGTTGACTTCGGGTGACCTCTAGAGATCATATAGGACCAAATATTATTTTATTTGCCACTTCAACACGTTAACTCCAATTAAAACGGGGGTTTCACCAATGATACAAGATATTATCGACAGTTTGGCTTGGACGAGTTCGAATATGGAAACTTGACGGCAACCCCCAAGGGGCAAGGGGGGATTAAAGCGGGTGATAAAAATGCAAAACACGCACAAATGAGATAAAATTTGTTAAACATGTACCACGGGTACAATCATACCACTATAACGTTTTACGTACTAACAGACAGACAGACCAACAGACATTTAGTTTAGTCCAATCGGGACACTTCCCAAGATCGATTTAACCGGTTTATTATTAAAAGTTTATCAAGTTTAACATTTTCTCGGTTATAGAAGACCACAGAGGTCCGGTCCCCAAGAAAGGGAACAGCTAACGGAACATCAAATTAGAGCCTCTTGTATGTTGTGACTCATAAGTTCATAAAAGCTAATTCTGTGGCACTAGTCATCGTCATATTCGTCACAACTGTTGACTGTTGTTGATCATTATCATTACTTTAAGTAATTAGAGTCAGTGATCAAAGTAGATTTTACCAAATTAACACTTGGCGCACGGCAGAGATATTAGAATGTTGAATGTAGTGTGGTGTACGTACACAGGAGGATTACTACCAGTTGACTTGTCAAATTCACAATGTAGTAGTATAGGGAGTAAATGACAATTCAGCGCGTGTGATAATAGTAAGATCTGCCTCATCTTCTTTACATCTTCGTCAACTCCACAAGCGCATTGAGAGAAAGAAATGCTTCCGAATAATTAAATGAAAGTAGTTTCATTTAATTGGCAATGCGCTGCGGGTGTACAGTGCAAGGAGAAGAGCAGCATTACTACTATTTTTGCGTTTTCGCTATCATCAAATAATTTAAGACGTGGAAGCACATAAAGTAAAAGCAATAAATATCATCGTAACTGTCAACAGTAATTAATCTCCTGTCCTGTGTAAGTAACAACACGGTATTTTTTGTTTGTTGTTTTTAGGTTTTGTGACATTGGAATGGAAAATATAAATGTGTAATAAAAATGGGCACTCGACATTACTGCGCGCATAGCATTGATCGTCTTCCTCTTCCTGTTTAGCATGAAATTTTCATCACAGGCTTATAATTATAATATATAATGGCTACTTCTTCAAATTCGATATTTGTGATTTTTTACAAGAGAAAGAGGAGCGACTGTAACAATGATGTATTGTATTTTGTTGTTGATAATTTCTACTCTATAGAGCAATGTAGACTTTAAATAGGTTTGCATGCATGCACTTTCATAATCAAAACTATTTGTTATATATTTTGGTAGTTAACCACGAGTAAACAAAGAATCGGTAATTGTCAATAATAAAGTGGGTAACAATGTACGATAAAATGCATGGCGGAACGAAGCGGAGCTTTGGATTGGGAATTGCGATGGAGGTTAACTTTAAGAAGTTTTTGCTTTGTAGAAATGAACCAAACAAAGAATGCGTATTGTTTTTTTGGAAGTGTTTGCCGTGGAGTTAGCTGGCCTGAATTGCACATTGTAGCATATAAACTGGTGCGCCATTGTGCATTGTTTAATTTTCATAAAATAAAAATAAAAATGTTGCAGTTACAATGACTTGCCAATTGTAATTATTGCCCCCATTAAGTTGGAACGCCCATTCTTAGTGTTTTTACGGAGTACAAATATTAAAATAAAATACTTCTAGCTTTTATACATCTTGTATTTACTTTTAAGCATGTTAGCCTAGCCTCATTTTCGATATTATTACAGATACGTGTTATTATAATCGATGTAGGCAATTACTATTACACAATATTCGCCATCCTGACATTTGTTTTAACATGACATTTTATTGTCTGAAAAGCATGAAATCTGAAAAGCGGCTTTTGAAACCGTTATTCGTTGTTCCCTATCATCGATTATAGTACACCAAACCGTAATATCATAAGCACTATTAAATGGTTATTTTATACTGGAATTCCTATTGCAATGGACGTGCCACCAAGTGGGCATTTTTGTACCGTCAAAACATCCAACATAATATCCATTCTCAAATTTATGTTGTAATATTGTAGCAACAACAGACAATAAACAATGATTTATTATTAGATAGTTGTTATTAGTAGAGTAGAAAAGAAAGAAATATTCCCTGTACGTACATGGTCCATGTTGCGGCTCTAAAGTACACGTGCTGTTATAAATATGTATTGTTGAAAATAATACGTACTTACTAACTTCCTGCATTGTAAAATATAATTAAGGTAAATAGTTTATGCATCCGCTCGAACGTAGCTCTACAGGCACTAATTATCTCTAAGAAAATAAACAAAAGCCTATAATTAATATTTGACAGGGACCACATTGAAAATTAAAAATCCAAATAATTAAATGGCTATGGACGTACCTAATTAATATTATTTAAAAGTATTCAAAGCTCTAAGAAACTGAATACTTTCAAG
>JAHZNE010005921.1:0-17145 GCA_027744055.1 Callyntrura sp. NNG-2020
AATGGACGTAGTAAATAGCTCATGAATATTCATAGATTTCTTATGTGAAATTGTGGATAAGTAAGGGATTTGGGCAGAGTATTCATCACATTATTCGTGTTTGATATCCCGAATAAACGAAATATACTGAGAAATGATGCTCAAATGTGTAATTTTTGGCCAGGGGAGGATGCAATATAACAAACGTTATATTCGTTTTCCTTATGCCTCATATACGATAACCAATGATGGGCATGATGTACGATCGAACCACACTCGCACGCTCTTTTATCAACGTTCTAGATCTATCCACACCAGCGCGGACAAAAATTACGATCTGCTCGCACCGCACTCTCTCAGTAGTAAGAGCGATAAAATGTAGAACCGCACTCGCACGGCGCCTTTTGCCTGATTTTCCTCGTACTAGACTCGCACTGTGTCAAAGAGACCATTTTGTAGTGCACTTAAAAGAAAAATCACGAAAGCAAGTAGTTGTGCATCAGTTATAGTTATGACTATAGGGTAAACTTTTATGCAAATGCATATTTCTAACGCGTTCTTCGATGAATCTACACTTAAGTATGTATCCATATCACACTAACATAAGACATTTGAGAGGCATTTCGTCTTGCATATTTTGCATATTTGGCCGTTTTCTTGCATATTTGCATATATAGCCAATAAAATGCATATTTGGCTCATACATGCTGCGTTTTCAAAGAAAATTCTTAAAAAATCTACATAAAAATAACGAGAGAAATGACGTCCATTAATAATATTTTACGAAAGTTGACAAACTAGCTTTGTTTTTGCATGCACAAAGTACAAAAACATTCTGTGAATTTAAATTCCTTAATTTTGCGCTATCCGTTTCCTGTAATTCCAGTGTATTCCTTTATCTTGGGTTTACGACAGAAAAATGGATTTCGTTTATAAATAAATTACTTAAATGAGAACACCTCAAAAGGGATTAGAAAGATATCATTCACTCTGAAAAATATTACAGAATTATCAAACTTGTGACTACAAATTCCACTACAATTTACCTAGTAAACATAGCATTGTAATGCAAAGCAATCAAGAAAAAACCGCCAGAAAAATTTAGCTTGCACTTCTAAACAATCTGAGGGGTAACAAATAAATCGTTTATATTCGAAGTAAGTATTAAATATTTACAACCAGTGTGAGCATGTCTACATTTAAATTTTTAAATTTGACCTTTGACTTAAGTCAATTACTATTTTAGTATGAACACAGGCTTTTATAGTTTAATGTCACCTTGAATTACGTTATCGACGTATTTATTATTTAAGTGCATTCCACAACTGCAAACCTGAAATTATCGTGCATATTTGTCAGTGTATTTTGTAATTTTCAGTTATTACTAATTCCCGTCATTGAATCTTAAACTCTACTTTTTACTTGCAGTTATTTTAACTGTTTATATTGCGCGTTTTAACCAAAAGTGAAATTTTTTTCCATATTTTTTTGCATATTTTGTACGTATTTTAAGCATATTTATGCGCATATTTCCCTCATTCATAGCGCATAAAAGTTTACTCTATAGTTATGACACTTTTACAAAGGATGATGGTATCGTACCATGTTGGTATGCATGCAGTCGGTGCTGCATACATTTTTAGACAATATGAATATACGTTGTTAAATGCTGTTGTATCTGTATCACTCGCTCAGAAGTCCGCCCTTGATTTGAAGCAGGAGCGATCGCTCCATACTCGAACCGAACGTTCCATTATTAAAATCCTTGTCGAACCGCACCGCATGTCGCAATGTGCGGTGTTTTTCTCGCACCCAATGTGCTGTCGCACGCCAAATGCCCATCCCTGACGATAACTCAATTTTATGTATTTCATCCGCTTAAAAGCATGTGATTTTCAGATGGACGGAGTGCAACCGACTTACTTTGGTTGCTGCCGTCGTGCTGTGTGGTGAACCTTTAGCCCAGTCCCGTTGATTGTCGTGGTTTGTATGTAAATTACCCCATCTCAAATAACTGAATTTGAATTACAATTGAATTGAATTGGCTGAGTTATTTAAATAATACCCTACGATTTATACATATTCCCCGTCGTTTTAGTGTTACTTCGCTTCGTTGTTTGTGATGAGCGAAGGAAGTGGTTGTAGGCTTTCATCATTCGTCCATGTGAGGGTTAATGGTAATTGTGATATTGAATATGGCTAAAACTTCCCAGATTACGTTTTTTTTACTTTGAAGGTACATGTTCGTAGTTCACTTCCACGACCCACGACTGTGTTTATGGGGAATGGAACGGGATTGTAAATTGTTGAGTAGACCTCAGTCACACTAGATTTACACTTGACTGTTCACATCTGCAAGAAGTGGAACGTGTCACTGATCTCGTTACAAGTGCAGGCAAAAAAGCGTGCCACTGGGGGTGCTAAATGCCATAGGTGTCAACTTGCTTATTTAAAATTCGGATTTCAAACTGACCACTATTAATTAACTGTAATAAGTCGGCTCTTTGAAACTGTAAAATCCGAAAAACCACATCTCTAGAGTGAGATTCTCAGGTATGGCATATATTATGATGTATTTAAATGTAAATATGAATGTTTTGCTCGATATTTCGTCGACAATGAGTGACAAGTTCATATCAGTCACAACTGTCAATGGTGAAATAGGAGTGTAAAGTCAATTATGTTGATGCAATTGAATGATAGTAAATGCAATAGTACTAATTTATATAATCTTAATGAAAACATTTTTATCCATGAAATTGTGTAGAATGGACCAATATGGAGATGGGAACAATGCCTCGAGTGCAGGCGATGTGTATGTTCAGGTTCCGACTAGTATCTTTCGTCGGAATCGCAATCCCCGAGATATGAAGAGACGTCAACAAATACAAGCCATGTTGAACGAGAAAGAAAATTCAAATCATGGCTTCCGATTCAAATTAACTCCCAGCCAAGACCCAGACCCCACTGAGACGAGACCCCTTCCAAAATGTTGTGGAACTTGTCTTCCGGAGTCGGAGGTAATTTAACTAATTAGTTAATGTTTAAAAATTGTTAAACATTTTGGATCAATATGTCATTCATTTAAATGATGTTTACTGTGTATAGGCGATTGTTCAGGAGGAAATGAAACATTTGGGATTGCTCGACTGTTTTCGTCCCCCAACCTTAAGCCCTTACAATTCACTTTTTTGTCGCACCTTTCCATTTTACTCGTACTATTGCAGGACCTTTACAAATTTAAAGATGCACGCTCTTCCTGCATGGGCGGATTTAGAAAAAGATTCTCACTTACTTTCCGCGTTCCCGAAAGAATATTCGAACAACAATGCATCCCCAGCTGTCATTGAAGCAGCTAAGAAAGACGTTTTAAAAGTTCTATATGAATTGCAAGTCTCCAACGTTTGGAAATTTATTCACTCCATCTTCGTCAGGTAGGTACTTGTAAAAATGTTTTCCCTCCTGCATAAATCTTAAATTCATCTGTTCTTAACGATTTATAAAAATTGAACCGTAGATTTTCTGCTTGGTTTTGTCAAAAATATTTGGCCACCCACTTCGAGTCTGTGTTAGTTCACGGAGGTCAACTTGAACTGTTGCGAGATGTGTACACTAAAAGACTCCCAGTAATTTACATTCCTACCAATCGTTCAAGCTTTGACACGCCATTAATTCTCTGGGCCTTGGCTCATCACGGTTTCCAGACACCGTTGTTTTTACGTGACCACCATGCCGCAAAGTACGTTTTATAATTTCAGAGGCGAAAAATAATTTACGATGCTAAAATAATTAAAACAAGAACGAATGTATACATTCTTTGCATTTTTTGGAAAGGAGTAAACTTTTGAAGTTTTTTGGTGGAATCGGTTCATCGCTGAAAGTGCATTCCGATCATCTCAATAGTGAGAGGACGTACAGTTCCGCAACCGTTGTCTACTTACAACATTTATTACGACAAGGAAACAGCTTAATGTTTAATGTAGAAAGTGGGAAGACACGATCAGGAAGACCGGATGCAACTATTTATGGAGGTAGATAATGTAAATAATGAAACATTTTTACCTACCGGATCAGGGTCAAGACAATATCTATATGTATTATTGTTTTTGTCAGCGGAACTAATCAAAATAATCTATGATTGTTATGAGAGCGAGAAAATTGAGGATGTGTATTTTGTACCGGTTTCCGTAAGCTATGAAGTACTGCCCGAGGCTGAAGAAATTACCAAAGATCCTGGTTGCGTGAAATCAAAACCTCCATCTGGTTTACTTTCTTGGATACGTACTGTTTTCTGTGGGACATTAATTCCCAAAAGAGCAGTGAATGGAAAAGTTAAAATAGATTTTGCTCAACCGTTTTGTTTTCGGGTATGGGCTACGGTTTATTTCTCCATTTTACTTGACCGCACTCTTTCATAATTATCAAATGTTATCATTTGTCTAAGTAGGAACTTAAAAAATCACTGGAGCAAAACGTCAAGTTCCTGCGGTTACTTGATGAGCAATGGCAAAACGAGAGGTATAGTCACACCCAAAACTGTAGTTATCTAAGGTGGAATTCTACAGAATCCGTCAATTCAGTGTGCTCTCTATTCGGGGAATTGGCGCCGTTGTATCCAGCTGGAAATCCGCAAAAAGATAAAGAAGCTACTTTAGTTGATTTAGTGACTCTTCATTTAATTTATGGTGAGTTTAGTTGTTATTAAGTTATGTGGTAGAAATTTACTTGTGTAGTAATAGCTCATTAATTGTCTGTGTCGCTTTGTTAAAAGATGCTGGAAAGTGTGCCAGTGTGATGCCTACCCACCTTCTAGCTTTTCTTCTGATGAAAAAATTCAGAGATGGCGTCTTGTTGGATGAACTCAAGGAAGAGATGCAACGGCTTGTTGATACAATTTACAAAAAATACAAAAGGGATTTTGGATTTTTCTTCCTGGATTGCGACATGGAATCAATCATCATGAGAGCTGTAAGAAAATATGTTTGTGTATTTATGATGATTTTTTCATATTTTTTTTAAATACGAAGGTGGAAATGCTGAATGAGGACGTGGTTTGCCAGTGGGTAGAAGAGAAAAAAACATATCATTTTGCTCCTAGTCAGGATATTATTAGTTTGCGCAAACTAGAATATTATGCAAACTATATTTTACCGGATTTTATTATGGAAGCCGTTATTGGTATAGTATTCAATAATGTTTATTGGAGTATTGTACACAATGCTCGTTGAAAGTGAAGAACTTTAATTTTCGAATGATTTGTATAGCCACAGCCATTTTTGCAATTCGGGGATTGGCTCTATGTACACTGCGAAAATTTGATACGGAGATAATCATAACCGACGCAGATTTGATGTTCCACTGTCGACAAGTACATGGAGTACTCACCGGAGCATTTTTGCTGCATCCTCCTTGCTGGGTTACGGACACTGCCATTAGAAAAACAATATCTCAAATGGTTGACCATGGAGTACTTAGTTTAGTAATGGTAGGATTCGCCAAAATATTACTGTACTTCTATGACAAAAAATAATAAGCTGACATGCTGTTCACTTAGTTCGTTAATTTTCATTGTCTTGATCATTAGAGTGATCCAAGAAGGTATAATTGGGAGGACGATATGTCTGACTACGAATATTGTCCCATTGAAGCTGCTGATACGCATAAGGAAATAGTAGACCAAGAGTTTATCTTCACGCCAGAAGCAGTCAAAGTAATGACTGCAAAGTTCAATCATCTGAGTTTTCATCGCAGCTTACTGATGCCATATTTTGAAATTTTCGCATTCTTAACAAGCTGTTTGGAAGTCTTACTAGACAAGGAGGAAAAACGTATGAACATGTCGGAATTGAGAGCCTATTTATTGAGCAAGTTAGTGGATGCTTCAAGGGCAGAATTGAATTACTGCCGTAAGAGATTGTCTAAACACGGTTTGAAAACAAATGCATTAAATGTGCAGGGTTAATTAACTTGTGTTGTTCTATGAACCAGGGGAATTATGCACGTTGTCTACGGTGAAACACTTCTTGGCTGCTTGCGAGGATCATGGCTATCTAGATTTTGGTATGGTGATTCAACCGGACAGTGTAGAACGCATGTACTACCTACTGAAGGGGAAAAAAGATCTCGTACAATTGAAGAAGAACTTGATGTTTTACATCACCAAGTGAGGTGGTAGCACCTATTAAGGTTCCTATTAAGATTCGTGTAAATTGTGTGGTGATGCCAGTTAATAGAACCATTTAGCTTAAGAGGTCGTTCGTTTCTAAATTGTACTGTATTTACTGCGATGACGAGAATTTACGAGATGATATTATACTTTTATATCTCTGCCATATGTTATAGATTAATTAAATATTAAATAACTGATAGTCAGACCAATGATGATAATCAATAACTATTCTGAATGAATAGTTGCAGCGGTCACTTATTCGTGAGTTTTAACGTTAAAGTCTAAATTGTTATAATTGGCGGTTGGTATTATCCTTGATACCATCAGAGTTGTGATGTGCCGTAATGTGTTTTTACTTGTTGTAATAAAGAAAAAAGAAATAGAAATGTGTAACAGAGTTGGGACAGTTTAAGGATAAATAAGATTTATTTAGCGTTTAGTTACATCTTGCAAGTTTAATATTCTTCACCAAATCCAAGACGGAAGTTTGTGTGTTAGCTTTGTGCGTACGTGTCATGTAGCAACCTGTAAATATAGGATGGTGCATGGCTCCCACTATTTAATGAAGGAAGAAATTATATAACAATTATTGGTCAACTAGACGGATTACGAAAATTTCTCATTATACAATGTCATATTTAGCTCACATGTTGAAAATGAAGAGAGAAATGAGTTCGGGTGGTACGTAATCAAAAACAGGGGCATATACTTGAACATGCTCTATTACATTGACATCCTTGTAATCAATAAGCTCCTCGGGGGATACAAACCTGTTTGTAATTTTCATCTCTGCGGACATGGGATATTCCGGACTGAGCTTGTATAGGGGTGCTAGTACCAAGACCTGTAATTAGACAAGTATATCATCAGGAGAATGATATTGTTAGAATAGCATTTTTAATTGTCCAATATATTGTAAATGTAAGCTTGTAAGTTACAACTTACGGGCACATTAAAATATTTAGCAGTAAGCAAAATTTGATGACAGCCTGCGACAGCTTTAAGTCCTCCGTTGGCCAAAACCGTATGTGCACCAATAACAATTTTATCCACTCTGGACATCAGACTAAATGCAGCAGTATCCTCAATGACAGTGGTAGCAATTTTGCTTTTGTTCAAACTTTTAGCCAACTCATTTCCCTGTACCAAGCATCAATGAAAAATTAATGTCTCCTAATTTTTTATTAACAATATAAATTACATTGCAAAGTGGCATAAACTAAAAACCTGATAAAATGGACCGCATTTTACGACGATAACTTCAAACTTTTTAGTTTTAGCCGCTCGCTTTAAAAATGCCTCTACCGTGCGGGATCTGCCGATGGTCAAAATTACTTCTTGAGAATTAATATGCTTTTCGGAATCCTCTGCTATACTCTCAGCGCTGAATGTTGAATGTAAAGAATATATATATATAGCGGATATTCTAATAATTATTATTTAAAGTAATGATTTGTCCTTTATAACAATGAATGTGTTACCCGCTCTCTAATTCTGACGACAGATCTAGGATAGCTCCCAAAATGTCCGACCTCAAATCCGGCATTTCTTCTGTATAATCCACTTTTGCATCCGAATCCAATCTTGAAATTGTATGAATAGCTCTCCCTTTCTACAGAGAAAGAACAGAGAAAACCATTTTATCTTCTCGATCTACATTGCATAACAAATGATAAACGTAAATTGTCACTGGAGAGAGATAAGCTGCACAAACATTTTTTCTTGTCATAAAGTCCTCCTGTACAGTTTTAATTAGTCTCTTGAGAATGTTCGAAGGAGCAGTTTCCGACACAGCCGCTTTTGTTAGACGCTCCGCAGTTTGTTCCAACCATTGCATTACTTCTCTACAAATTATTTTCATTTCTTTAAAAAAAAATTCTCCGACGAAATTGAAAATGGATAAGCAAGCCCGTTTAGTTTAACAAGTTAAGCAAAACAGCTAGGTGTACTATGTCATACGTACTCTGCATTTTTCCAGGAATCCGATTGAACATACTTCTCTGCCAGCTTTAATGTCCTAATGGCCAGTTCATGGGATCGAACATAACGGCTACAAAAAGCAACAAATAATCAGTGATATGCACATGGGTATGATACTCAAAATTATAACAACCACTGGTCACTTGTCAACCTAAAATACTCGATATAAAATATTAATTACCCGCGTTTTAAAGAAATTTCTAGCTGCTGCAGAAGCACTTGATATTGAGATTCTTTGCTCGTACTCGACATTCTGCTATTTAAATCGTTTCAAAGATGTTATGAAATGTTTCACTAAAAATAACTTCTTGAAAAGGAAGAAAACCAATTATCTCGTAATATTTTCGTCGTTTTTATTATGATATAGACCATCCGAAATAATTATTTCATATGTCCACTTCAAAACTTCCTTTATAATTAAGATCTCTACAGGAAAATTAAAAATTGTCAAAAGTATTTGTGTGCTATTGGGATTGAGAGAATGTATGTGACAAGGGCCCAGCTGCTAAAAAAAAGTCTTCACTTCACACTTTGCGTTTCGCCTCTTGCATCATCCTCTCATCATCATTGGAATTCAGCATCAACATCAACGCATCGTGTTCATCCAAATATGCACAACTCGCTCGTATATCTCCCGGTGCCCCAGTATTTACAAACAAATAATTAGACTTTTGAGTTTTTTAGTGAAACCGTCATCACCTGCTGACGGATGTGAACCGAACTATTTATTTCACACCGTACGTACTTACTACTTTAACTAGTACTTCCAGATTCTCAAACTTGACATTATACAATTTTTTGGAAATTGTTTATTGTTTTATTTATTTATCAGCTAAGGTGTATTTTGTGCGTAAAAGTGGTTCTGGTTGATTTGACGTCCCTTGAGAGGAGTCAAGACCAAGAGCACAATTCTCCACAATATAAAATATTTCTTTTAAATACGGTTCAACTAAAATAGTTACTTGTAGATTAAATTGAGATAATGGCCCAGTATAAAGGTGCCGCCAGTGAAGGCTCTCGAGCCATGCAACTGCAGAAACGAAGGGAGCAGCAGCAACAGGAGGTGGAGTTTCGAAAGAACAAAATTAAGGAGGATTTGAAAGTGGACAAAATGGAGAACAAATTTGCTGTTCATTATGATGCTGTTGAAGCACAGTTAAAGGTAGTCTTAATTTTGAGCGAGATAATGCTGTCGTAGTTATCAGTTATTCTATATACCGGTGTCCTCACGGATTTTTAAATGTATATTTCTTAAAATCATGTGCATATTTCAGAGCTCCACAATTGGGTTGGTCACCTTGGATGAGATGAAAGCAAAACAGGATACTGTTATCAAAGAAAGAGAGAAAAGAATTGCCCAGCGTCGTGCAGAAAAGGAGCAACGAAAAAAGGAAGAGTTGGCAGCCAAACGGGCTCAGAAGGAGCTGCAGCAAAAACAAATTAGGGCATTGTCATTTTTAGGGGGAGATGATGAGGAGGACGAAGACGACGAGGATAATGCTGATACAAAAGAGCCTGATTCCAGCAGCAGCAGCAGTCCGGAAGATAGTTGTGAATCGGATGACGACGATAAACCTGGCTCTAGTGCTCCTCCTACAAAGAAGAAGAAAATTGGCAAGAATCCCGATGTAGATACAAGCTTTCTTCCTGACAGGGATAGGGAGGAAGAGGAAAATAAATTGAGGGAAAATCTGCGACAAGTAATAAAAAAAAATCCTTAATAAAACTTATAAAATGACAAATAAAATATATCCAACCTCAGTTTTTTTTGCTTTTTTCAACATACAATAGGAATGGGTGGCTGCACAAGAAACGCTAAAAAATGAAGAAATGGAAGTGACATACAGCTACTGGGACGGGTCCGGTCACCGGAGAACTTTGGTGATTTCAAAGGGCACATCAATTTACCAATTTCTTCAACGCTGTTTAGAATCTCTCCGCAGTGAATTTGGAGAACTAAGAACGGTGACCGCGGATCAACTCATGTACCTAAAAGATAAACGAATTTGCTTATTCCAATGTTTGGATTTGCATATCAGACAAACATTTTTTTCCTATTTTGCTTTGAGCTAGGTACGTCAAAGAAGATTTGATATTACCTCATCATTATTCATTTTATGACCTGATTGTGACCAAAGCGAGAGGCAAAAGTGGACCTTTATTTGCATTTCACGCTCGGGATGATATCAGAATGACTAGTGACGCCAGCGTGGAAAAAGAAGATTCCCACGCCGGGAAAGTTTTGCTAAGAAATTGGTAATTTTCCTCAAAATCTTACAGTGCCCCTCTGTTGCACACGGATGTACGACAAATCATGTTAACTTTTGTATTTTTCTTATAGGTATGAACGTAACAAGCACATTTTTCCTGCATCTCGCTGGGTAAGCCTAAAAACGCTTTAAAAAATCGCATATTTATTTATCTGCTAACTTCCCCATGACCTGTCATTATTTCTGTATTTTGATTTCATTTAGGAACCCTATGACCCCAACAAAAGCTACGGAAAGTATACAATATCAGACAAATCCAAGTAGCCGAATCAAACACTGAAAATAAGTTAATTATTATTTTCTTATGAGGCGCATGGAGGGGAAAATTTTAAGCAGTATAATTTAAATACTGACGCTGTAATTTATGTATTCTTATACTTAGTTTCGTCGTCCTGTTCCTATTATTACCATTGGCATTATTTCGACTATTGAAATTTTATTCGTGTATTACAATTAGGCAAAGGGCGCGGACGGGTCCACAACATTTCAGATTATTTCCTAAGCGGATAGCAAATATGTATAGCAAATAAAAATGGGTGCATCACTTGTACGTGCATGCTAAAAACACTAACCATCGCAATCGAATCTGATTCTCTTTTCCTTCCATGTTTCTTTCCCGGGGGGGGAGTGGTATTATTGAGTGACGGAGTCACATTCATATTATGTACGACTACTATGAGACTAGCACAGATTATTCAAATTTTGCCAAAAATTTATGCAAATGCATTTTGCATTTTCTTCACATACATTTTTGTACTTTCATACAAGTCAGCATTTTTCTCGGAAGGGGGAGGGTAACAATTGAAAATTGAATACAGTAAAGTATGGGCAAGGCTAATAAGGAGCCTATTTTGATTTCTCTACTATTTTGGGATGATTCGACGTTGATGCTTGTCGCCTTCGATTTTCAGTATGTTTTGTGAAGCTCAGCAGGAAACTTCCCATGCACCTTGCGCTCCACTCGTCTGCTGCTGTGCGCTGCTATCCCCACATCTTGTGCTTCTATCGTTTTATACTTTCGGCTATCTTGCACACTCCCTTTTACATTGAGTGAGTACAGTGCCTACTGTTATTTTTGTACATCGGACGGAATCCACCACCTCCATCTGTATTTGATACCCTCGCAACCAGGGTAAGGGTAAGCGGAGCTAAGCTAAAGTGCATTCTCTCTCATACTTGTTGTTTTGTTCACTTGAAATTAAAACGCTACAAAAATACAGTTTTTAGTATTTTAGTTCATGTTTATATTGCTGCTCTCTAACAAATAAGGTATTACTCGTGTCGGTGAATGGGATCTTTTTTCTTATAGCTAATCCAATACAATAAAATAGTGAATTCATTAGACGAAAGAAAAAGTGACAAGTGTAGTTTGCGATTGGTGATAAGAACCGGCGGTATCGCAGCGAGAACATTTAATTGGGGTAAATATTAGGTTGTTGTCTACATGTTAGTTAATTGGTAATGTGGTGTTTTATAGTAGAAAGTAGACTGAACAAGTTAAGATAACTTGGTATATTCATTATAATCCTTATCCGTCTTTGACTTTGACTTGATTTTTTGTACTCAACCACCCGTGTGGAGCGAGTTAATTTTTAGTAGTAGATGATAATATTTAGTAGCTTGTTTCCCAAATTTTATTAAATTAAAAGCTGAAGCTTTTTAGTCACTTGTGTGGAGTGTTGGTTGTTGGTACGTAAGTTTCTTTTAATTACATTATCCGTTTACATTTTACAGTTGCACCGGGATTAAAGAAAGGCTCTAGCTAAATATTGACAGCTGACAAACATGGTAAGTACTAATATACGGATTAAAGTACTAATTACATTCAAGATTAAAAGCTATTACGTTTGTATGTAATATTCTAAATAGCAGCATATATCATATTTAGATGACTCTTTTAATGTTAAATTGCGTATTTTAAATACTGTTTTTGTATTTTCAAGGCACACACGATTTTACTTATGCAACCTGGGCCAAAACCCGAGACTCGAACGTACAGTGACTTCGAGTCAGTGAATGAATGTATGGAGGGAGTTTGCAAAATTTACGAGGAGCACCTCAAGCGTCAAAACCCTCATACACCGTCAATAACATATGACATCTCTCAACTTTTCGATTTTATCGATCAGTTGGCCGATCTTTCGTGCTTGGTGTAAGTTATCAAATGATATTGACTTCAGAACTACGCAAGTTTGTCTCTCAATTATTAACCAAGATCAACCATAGTTGTTTTCTAATAGTGCGAAAATTTGTTTTTCTGTAGATACCAGAAAAGCACGAGTACTTACGCCCCATACACAAAGGAGTGGATTAAGGAAAAAATCTACATCCTCCTGCGACGTCAGGCCAATGCCGGCCAGTAAATAAATCTTAATTTTATAATTAATAGTTATTTACATGTAGAATTTGTATAAGTTTAATTAGAGTACGATGGTCGGCCGGCAGCAACGAGTTTAAACTATGAGATGATGCAATGTTATTGTTGAAAGTTTAGAAGGATTAGATGATTATGGGTACCGTATTCTTATTCTCACTGATGATAATGTTTAAATAGATTCTTGTAACAGAGAGGGTACAAGTGATTAATTACTTTTTATTACTGTTTTACTATACATATACATCCATGTCCTACCTTTAGTTTATATTGGCTCAGGTGTCGCTTTATTGTGCATCTCACTGGCAAATTAACTGTAATTTTTTCGGGTAGTTTTAGTTATTAGTTAGTTTATATTAGTTAACTTACGTTGCTTTGATATAAGTAATACACTCAAACACACTACGATTTTGGTATTGTCGTAACTTGTAATATCAAATGTTTAAAAGCTTCAACATACCCTACCTACCTACCTATGCAAAATATTTTCTTCTGATTGTAACAAATAATCACCGGAGATTTTTGTCTTAATGATTATTTATGATTATGAGGTATGATCGAATGTCCTCGACACATTTTCTTAAATAAACTTTTCTACGTGGTTCAAATGAATAATATTGGTAGTCACATAGAAAGCATAATTATTTATTTCTTCCTGCTCATATCAGCGAGGCAGTGAAGGCACTATGTCTCAATTGCATGGTACAAAACAAGTTAAAACCTAATGAATATTTAAAATTAGTTTTTTAGTAAAAGAATTTAAATGCTGTGCAGTGACTGCAATTTTATCAGTGTTACATGGGCATTGGAACAGCGTTATCTAAATGCAGCTGTCCATCATTTTCCGTGAGGTATACCATATCTGCCATGGTTTGTTCTATTATTGAGCATTCTGCCCGGTCACACATCTAAAATACGCAAAGACAATCATATTTAAGCCCTGTTTAACTTAAGTCTTTAAAAACCAATTTCGATTTCAATTTACCCCTCTATAATCAAACTCTGGAGGTGGCGGTGCCCAAAATTCCGGACCAAAGTTTGTTCTCACGGTTATGGATTTATAAAGAGATATTGCAGGATAATATGTTCCACAATAAATATCATCAAAAGCAACTCCCTGATAAACTCCGTTTTTAAAACAAAGGATTTTGGAACCTCTTCTTAAACTTCGTTTTTCCAGCTCCGCTGAGTCATCCTTGTCTTCGTAGTACAAATGAGACTTTACTTTCACCAACGGCTGCACATACCAAACAATGTTGCAAGAAATTAGAGAAATAACTTTCATTTAAACTTGTGGAGGTGGGTATTCTGTTAATTTCTTTACCCTGTCTTTAAATGAAGTCGGTACTAAAGGCACACTCTTTTCATCTGGCATTACAATCATAAATCCTAGCACATCATCCAATCCATATCCTCCCTTTGCGTAACTTTTCCCCCGGGATGAAAGGTTTATTAGAACCAAAGGTATCACCTCTGGGTTTCTTATTGGCTACGGTATTTTGCACTGCAGTACACTGGTCCACCACTGTACGTCTTTTGGCTCCACGTCCACGTAATGCGGCTGATCCAGACCGTTGGTCCGTAACTTTCAGCTGACCAGACTTTATCATAGCCTCGTAATTTGGACGAATCACTGATAGATCATCGCTTAGTAGACCAAAGTAGGGGGAATTTTCATCGTCTGGAATTTCTTGACAGCTATACACTACACCACTGTCCTTCATTAGAGTTTTGGTTATCTGAATAGTACATACAAGATGTAAATTATTACAACTGATCCGGTGTTTTGTAGCAATTGTAAGTATCGGCTAGTCAATTAGCACATGCATATAAAATAGTATAAAAGTATTTTTATTAGAACGTCAGAAGTCAAAATGTTAACATACTTTCTTTCTTACCGTGGAATGCCACGATTGTGTTACTCTCCTTGTAGTTGTGGTCAGGGCTTCCCAGTGAATTTCAAAAAATGGAACAATATCTCGTTCTTTTGAGAAAAGTTTAATATTAGTTCCTTCTTTCGTTGATGCCTGCGTTAAATTTGCCACGGCGGTTATACACATTTGCGTAAATTCTGTTAAAGTAACACAAAAACTCAATTGCAGGAAATTCGAAAAAAGCGAGCTTGATAATTATACTTAATTGAAATACTCACGAGCTTGATTTCTTTTAAAACACTCAAGGCCTGTAAGTGAGCAGTTTTTACATGTAAAAACGTAGTTGGTAGTGAAAGGTACCAGCTTCCCAAGCTGATAGCTGATACACGATTCATGGAACCAACGATAACAAGAGGCACAAAGGAGTTCTGCTATATTATAATTTCTGTCTTTTCCGCTAAAAATCCACAAACAATGCATTTTATTTAATTTCGTATAATCAACAAATAGGAATATTCAGATATAATACAGTCAAGTGCATAAGTTTCCTAACCAGTAACAATTTCCTTCACGGTCTTGTGATATTCTCCGTTGAGTAATTTCCAGAAAGTCGTCGTCATCGTCATCATCATCCTGATGATCATCTCCGATAAGATCTCCCAGATTATTTTCCTTGTCCGTTTCGGCAGTATCATCAGGAAGCGATGTCATAGACTCCTCTTCATGAAGTAAAAATCCCTTTTCTTGTTCGGTGTCGGATGTTTCTGATTCCAAAAGCACATTATTCTGATGGCTGTCCATATCCATTTCCGGCTCAAAACTTACAATATCATCTCCTGTTTCATTGTGACTGATATCCATTACCACTACCTCATCTGAACTGCTGCTTACTTTTTTATCTGAAACATTCTCTGTGATTTCATTCTCAATCGTGACAACATCTGGTGATGCTGGGGCCTCAGTACTAGTGGGAAGATTCAGGATGACTTCTTCCGAAACAACCGTTTCTTTCGGCTCCTCAATAAACACATCGTTTTCCAAAAAATCTTTCGAAACTGTCTCTACTTTACCGCTCCCACTACTCCCACTGTCGTCTTCCTCTCCTATACCGGAATTTCCACTTGCAGGTAAAGCATCATTAGATTTTTCACCTTCACTCTCAATGATCACCGCAGTAGCCGCTGCCGCCGCAGAACCCAAATCTATTTCCGGGTTACTGGTAATAGTATCTCCTGTATTGCTATCATCTACCTCCATTTCAATAATTGATGAAGTGTCGTGCATAGAAACAGCTTCACTGGTCGATTCTCCAGCGTCCATCAGCAAATTGATTTCACTCCCTCCTGTTGCTTCCTCAGAGGACTGCGGCGGCTGCTCCTCAGATTGGTCACTGCTGCTGTCTTTCGCCTTATCAACATCCATGTCGTCGCCTTTCGCCCACCGACAAAGCGCTGCCCAAGCTTTATGATTATACGTTGTAACGTTTTTGATGGTCTAATAAATGTACCTGTAAAAATAGAAAAGATCCACTATAACAATCACCCGTCTTTAACGCAACTAATTATTACAACCTTCATCTCAAATATTAAAAATACAAAAGTGGACGAAGGTGCAACTTACAATAACGTCTGGACAAGATACTTATGTAAAATACAGGGAAATTACTGCATGTGGCTAACGAGACAGCATTGAATTTGAACCAAGAATAATTACAAATTAGCAGACAAACAGCGACAGTTCATATCCGCCGGTGTTGTCTGCAACGATCTATTCTATCCAAACAAAAAAGGTGAATACGAATGTGTATACGAGCGTATTTAGGACTCAGGAAGATGTTTATATTTGCTGTTTACGCTAAACCGTAATACTCCATGTACGCGTAATATTGTTGTGTGTATGTGTATGTATGTCGTATGTACACAAACAACAAAAAACTTTTTGCCGCATTTTGCATTTACTCTATGATTCTCTCAAATCTATAATTCGTAATGTGCCATTTTCACTGGTCCAGGAAATAATCTGTTGTTGTGTTCACACTTTTTAGTAGAAATTGAAATTTATTTTTTAATATTGTGAATTATTAATAATATGCATTTATTTCCGCATTTCTGTCTTCAGTTATGGACACTTGAACATTTTCACATGATAGTACAGATGATATTAAAGGGTAAGGGTTTAAATGGCGACATTCTTACCCACATCTCAGATATCAACGAAAAAGAATAGAATACGTAGAGATCTAAAATCTACATTAAATATATATCATTGTTTATTTTTACGGAATAGTTATAATTAATGACAATTTAATTCAGTTTTTTTTACTGTATTTCAAATTAAATTGCTCAAAATAATGAGCCAAAAGTGTATGGGTGATTCGATTAGAAGCAAAAATAATACTACTATTTTAAACAGACTACCAAGTATATGTGCAAAGGTAAAGCTGGGGACTGACAAATGACACACTCACTCAACACAGGACATGCAAATGTCCTTTTTTTG